>QRFJ01004408.1:44869-108210 GCA_006176705.1 Cocos nucifera | reverse complement strand
AACGAGGCTAAGGACCCAAGTGGAATCAAATCAGGTTGACCAAATAAGAACACTACCTCCTCCACCTCGTAATCGAAAGAGTTTTCCATCCCCCTTGAAAGATACTTAAGGTATTGTTCAGAGGATGTAGAGGAAATGTTCCTCGTAGGTAAATGGTGCTCATGGTGATGATCCCAAAACCTACAATTGAGGCTATATCAGAATCGACTCCGAGAAATGACTAGAGGCAATGCCAGTTCAGAAATTACTCAAATGCACTCGAACCAAGTCTGGACCTTGGTAGATCACCAGAAGGTATAGTACCTATTGGATGAAAGATCTTCAAGAGAAAGATTGGTGCAGTGGGAATGTGGAGACATTCAAGGCTAGATTACCGGTTGCAAAAAGGTATAATAGTCAACGAAGGCAAGAGACTATCAGGATACTTCCCAGTAAGCTATGCTAAAAACCATCCGTACAATTGCTTGCTGTTGCAGCCTATGTTTGATTATGATATATGGCCAATGGACGTGAAAATGACTGTTCCTTTGAGATATCTGGATAAATGATATGCAAGAATTATGAGAACAAGCCCTAGATTTACATCCAGTATTACTGTCCACAAGTATTGCAAGCTGCAAAGGTACAATATGACTTAAGCAAAGCATCTCGAGAGCTGAACACTCGTTTTAATGATTGTGATCAAAATATTGATTTCGTCAAAAATGAAGAGGAACCAATTGTTTTTCAAAAGGTCAGGGGGGGAGGCCCTTTTTTGTCTTTCCGTTATACGTGGATGACATCCTCCTTATTGGAATGATATTCCATGCTGACTTAAGTCAAGTGTGGTGCCAAAGAAATTCTCCATGAAAGACCTAGGGAAGCATCCTTTTGCTATGGAATTAAGGTCTATTAGAGATAGACCGAATAGATGCTAGGACTTTTACAAGAAGATGTACAGTAGAGAAATACTAAGAGGTTTTACGGTTAGGAAAACTCTAAGAGGAGATTATACCCTTCAGACATGGTATCATCTTTCAAGAAGATGTGCCCCAGCACACCTGAGAAAATGAATGCATGAGCAAGATCCTTATGCTTCTGCAATAGGAGCCCTATGAGCCATTCTATAGTACACACCTGATATAGCCATGGTTGAGTGTCACAAGCAGATATCAGTCAAATCTAGTGTGAAGAACACTGGACTGTCTGTGAAATCGTATCCTTTAAGTACTTGAGAAGAACAAGATATGATGCTGATCTTTGTAACGGAGAACCTTCTGTCCAGGATACACAGTACTCGGACTTCATGTCCGATATAGATGATCGTAAATCGACATCTGGGAAGTCTGGTTGTGTGCAATGGTGAGCTATGCATCTGCGAAGAGTTCCAAGCAACGGTGATACAGATTCCACCATGGAAGCAGGATATTATCGCTGCATCAAAAGCTGCGAAGGAAGCATTCTGGTACATGAAGTTTGCTGCAGAAATTGGAGTATGCCATTAGATGCCATTCCTCTATACTGCGACAACAATGGCGCCCATAGCCCTTGCTAAGAGCCGAGGTCTTACCCAAAATCCAAGCATATTGAGCGGCGATTACCACCTCATCCGTGATTACCTCGAGAAGGGATTATGTCGAGGTCAAGAGGAGTCGACTCCGTAGATAATTGTGGCAGACCCACTTACCCAAAGCGTTGGCCAGCAGAAGATCCGAAGCCCACTTGGAGAAGATGGGACTTAGACTATAAGCCAATTGGCTTTAGGACAAGTGGGAGATTGTTAGATATATGTGCCCTAGAAGCCAGAATTGGCTGACATTGGTAATACACTTCTAGGGCAAAATTATAATTTTGACTAAAATCAATAAATGGGTTTTTTTCTATCACATATGTGTATTTAGTGTCTGTGATACATCCTTTGAGTAATGTAATGATAATTCATATTTTCAGAAGTTGGAAAATTTAAGACATGAATAATCATTATAACTCATAAATTGCTCCTGACCATAGGAATCATCATAGGATGGTGATTGATCAAAAGATTGGTGTACAATCGCTTCTCTTTAGTAGATGAGTTTGAGTCTATGGTGTGGAGACACCAGAGCGAGAGTACAAGTATACTCGTTAGAGAACGAGGGCACTTGAGCCGTGACCACTCGAGTAGTCATTAGGGAGTCTACCTTCTCTCAAGACTGACTCGATGCTGCAGTAGTGTGTCTGTTCTTTGAACCTGAGATGCATCCGACAGTTCACCTTGAGGTGTTATAGTTTGACTACACCATTACTCGGTCTCCTAGCCATATGGAATCCTGAGTGTATGTTGGCTATGACATGTTCATTGTAGGAACTGGGATGCATCAAGATGGAATCTATTCTACCTCGGTAGTAGAGGCAGTACCCTATGATATCATGAGAATCAAGTCCAGAAATCCATGCCATGGTAGAGTGAATAATAGAAAGAGTTTCTATTTAGATTTTTCACATTGGATCGAATGAATGATTACATCATATGAAAAACTAGGTTTGAACGAGTTTCCATTAACCCTAATCTGATCGGAGCTCAAGATAGAAGAACTGAATCACACAGGTAGCTACACCAAGAGGTTCGCATTCAGCTCTAATGGTTGCCACCATATACTGCTAGGTGTCACTAGTGGATTTTGGGAGCAATTAGAAATGATTTAGATGATCGATCATTCTAGCTGTTCGAATCAGAAGAGTTCTGATCCACTCGAAAGGAGTTTCGATGATGTCGATTGATAGAGATCATGACATATCCCATTACCATACAGAACTGAACCTAACTGGGTCACACAAACAAGGGGTTGAATCTGGTAATCATCAATTGAACTGATCTAGTTCAATGATCTGAATGAGATTCAATTAGGTTCAAGAAATCGTGCTAGCACTCGATTGAACCTAACGTTCTTCTTTTCTATCAAAATAAAGTTATCCTGTCTGAGCCAAAGAGTTTGTGCTCAATAAGAGGCCTTCATTGGTCTGAAGGAGGTTGTCCAAGTCAGAAAAGGTTTTCTTATTTGTAAGACATACCTACCATTTTTGGTCACCTCCATTTCTTGTTCTTTGACTTTGGTCAAAAGTCTACCTTTGACTGTCAAACATTGACCATTGACACTTTGACTTTTGACCACATGTCATGCACCTATTGGAGAGCTGGTGGGGGCCTATCCCCTGCCAGAACCTGGCAAGGAGAAGGGCGCACGCCACCCTAGGCGTGTGCCCAAGTTGGAGCGCAAATAGAGTCCTTGTTGGACAAGGACTCCATCTCCTTTTTGGATTCCAATTAGAGTTCTTCTAAAATCAACTTTGGACTGATTCTAAGCGCCCTTCTAAGGGAAATCCAGGGTCTCTATTCCCACCAATCAGATTTAGATCTGATTTCACAAAGGGTTGTGATTTGCGTGGGAGGAGAGAGTTGGATCACGCTTAGTCTATAAAAGAGACCCTGCGCCCAACTCCGATTCAAGCAATTCAATTAGAAACCCCACGCCCCAAGGCTGCCTCTCTCCTCCTTCTCCACGCCATAGTCTCTTGTCCCCTTGCTCTCCACATCCAAAAGAGTTTTGGACCTTGGTTGAGCGATTCAGATCAAAGAAAGGCGATCAAAATAGAAGCTGCGCTGCTGCAAAGGACGACTGCTCATCTTCAAAAGAGTTTGAAATCCTTCAATCAGATCAGATCGATTTGAGTGTGATAGAGAAGAAGAGGATCTCCAGATCTAACCGAGTGATACCGAAAGACCAGCGTTACGTGGCTAAGATCCAGAACCTTCCACTGCAACAAGATTATCAATAGGATAATAGGATTACCCAGATCAGATAAATTAAATTTGATTTAATTTATCTTTTTAATTTTATTTTATTAGAATAATAAGAATCAGATCTGAAATATATCAAGATCTGATTGGAATCAAGAAAAAAAATTTTGAAATATATCTCTTGATTTGATCAGATCTGAATGAACCTGGATCGGAAAATCAGGATTTCTCTTCATGGATCACAGCTAGTCTATAAATAAGACCCTGTACCCAACTCAGATTAGAGAGATGATGAGATCATAGTTTCTCCATGCCCCAAGGCTGCCTCTTCCTTCCCTCTCCATGTCAAACCACCTTCTCCCCTTGCTCTCCACGTCCAAAAGGAGTTTTGGACCTTGGTTGGTGCAATTCAGATCAAAGAAAGGCGATCAAAAGTAAGAAGGCTGCGCTGCTGCAAAGGACGACGCTTCATCTTCAAAAGAGTTTTGAGATCGTCCAGATCAGATCTAGATCTAATTTTTGGAGCATGATAAGAAGAAGAATCTCCAGATCCAACCCACGGTAGAGCCGCTGTGGCTAAGATCCAAAACCTTCCGCTAAAACAAGATCATCAACAGGATAATAGGGATTACCCAGATCAGAAAAAAATTTAATTTAATTTATCTTTTAATTTTATTTTATTAAAATAATAAGAATCAGATCTGAAATATATCAAGATCTGATTAGCATCAAGAGAAAATTTTTTGAAATATATCTCTTGATCTGATCAGATCTGAATGAACCTGGATCGAAAAATCGAGGATTTCCCTTCACCTAAGATCAGTCAAAGTTGGTTCTTAGAAGAACTCTAATTGGAATCCAAAAAGAAGATGGAGTCCTTGTCCAACAAGGACTCCTAGGCACCTCCAGCTTGGGTACACGCTTAGGGTGGCATGCACCCTCCTCCTTGTCAGGTTCTGATAGGGGGACAGGCCCCCACCAGCTCTCCAATAGGTGCATGACATGTGGTCAAAAGTCAAAGTGTCAATGGTCAACATTTGACCAGTCAAAGGTAGACTTTTGACCAAAGTCAAAGAATAAGAAATGGCAGGTGACCAAAAATGGTAGGTAATGTCTTACAAAATAAGACAATCTTTTCTGACTTGGACAACCTCCAGTCAGACCATATGAAGGCCTCTAATTGAGCACAAACTCCTTTGGCTCAGACAGGACAACTTATTTATGATAGCAAAAGAAGAACGTTAGGTTCAATCGAGTGCTAGCACGATTTTCTTGAACCTAATTGAATCTCATTCAGATCAATTGAACTAGATCAGTTCAATTGATGATCACCAGATTCAAACCCTTGTTTGTGTGACCCAGTTAGGTTCAGTTCTGTATGGTAATGGGATATGTCATGATCTCTATCATCGACATCATCGAAACTCCTTTCGATGGATCAGAACTCTTCTGATTCGAACAGCTAGAATGATCGATCATCTAAATCATTCTAATTGCTCCCAAAATCCACCAGTGACACCTAGCAGTATATGGTGGCAACCCATCAGAGCTGAATGTGAACCTCTTGGTGCAGCTACCTGTGTGATTAAGTTCTTCTATCTTGAGCCCCGATCAGATTAGGGTTAAGGTAAACTCGTCAAACCCTAGTCTCTGTCATATGATGTAATCATTCGATTCGAGTCCAATGTGAAAATCTAAATAAAAACTCTTTCTATTATTTCACTCTACCATGGCCATGGATTTTTGGACTTGATTCTCATGATTATCATAGGGCTGCTCCTCTACCACCGAGGTAGATAGATTCCATCTTGATGCAATCCAGTTCCTACAATGAACATGCTATAGCCAACATACACCTCACGGTTCCATATGGCTAGGAGACCGAGTAATGGTGTAGTCAAACTATAACACCCTCAAGGTGAACTACCGATGCACCTCAGATCAAAGAACCAGACACACTACTGCAACATCGAGTCAGTCATTGACGAGAAGGTAGACTCCCTAATGACTACTCGAGGTGGTCACGCTCAGTGCCCTCGTTCTCTAACGAGTATCTGTACTCTCGCTCCGATGTCTTCACACCGTAGACTCAAAACTCATCTACTAAAGAGAAGCGATTGTACACCAACCTTCCGGATCAATCACCATCCTCATGATGATCCTATGGTCGGGAGCATTTTATGAGTTAACAATGATTATTCATGTCTTAAATTTTCAACTCTTGAAAATATGAATTATCATTATCATTAACTCAAAGGATGTATCATAAACACTAAATACACATATATGATAGAAAATAACCCATTTTATTGATATTAGTTAAAATTATAATTTTGCCCTTAGAAGTGTATTACAAGTGTCAGCCAATTCTGGCTTCTAGAGCACATATATTTAACACTTCTAAGAACCAACTTTGACTGGTCTTAGACGCCCTCTAAGGAGGAATCCAAGGGACTCTATTTCCACCAATCAGATTTAGATCTGATTTCACAAAGGGTTGTGATTTGTTGGGAAGAAGAGAAGTTGGATCACAGTCGGTCTATAAATAAGACCCTGTGCCCAACTCAAATTACATGAGATGATTGAATCATAATTCCCCATGCCCCTAGGCTGCCTCTCCCCTTCTTCTCCATGCCAAACCACCTTCTCCCCTTGCTCTCCACGTCCAAAAGAAGTTTTGGATTTTTTATTAGTGCGATTCAAGCAAAAGAAAGGCGATCAAAAGCTAGAAGGCTGCACTGCTGCAAAGGACGACTGCTGATCTTCAAAGGAGTTTTGAAGATCTTCCAGATTAGATCCAGATCTGATTTTTGGAGGCATGATAGAGAAGAAGAGGATCTCCAGATCCTGCCTGAGTGGATACCGATAAAGGCCAGACGCTTGCGTGGCTAGATCCAGAACCGTCCACTGCAAACAGGATCATCAACGGGTAATAGGATTACTCAAATCAGGTAAATTAAATTTGATTTAATTTATTTTTTATTTTATTTTATTTATTAAAATAATAAGAATTAGATCTAAAATATCTCAGATCTAATACAGATCAAAGAGAAAAATTTTTGAAATATATCTCTTGATCTGACCAGATCTGAACGAACCTAGATCGAGAAATCAGGATTTTCCTTCAACTTCCGCAACATGATATCGGAGCTTGTGATGTCAAGGATGATTGGCATTCGAGCTATATCATAGGTCTACAATTTGGTATCAAAGCTAGGTGATGCCTGGGACGTTGTGGATGGCAATAATTCTATCCTTACTTTATTTTATTGCTTGCTTGTTTCTTTACTTAATACATTGTTTACTATAATCACTGCCTATTATACTTCAATCTCTTAACATCTTATTTGTGGTTTTTATATCACTTTAAAATTTTAATAACCAAATTCACCTCTCCTCTTAGGTTGCATAGCTAGGCAACAGGGCTACATGCTCTAGGCACTCTATCAAATTTCTTTCAATGGTAGGTTGAGCCTTCTCTGCGTTGGTCTAATTTTCACAGCACGCTAGCCCTTTAAATGGGCCTAAAACCTTCACTAGATTGGATTCAAACATGCCCTTAACACCTTTGATCACCGTCCAATTGCTCCTGCCTGCTCTCCTGGTTGCTAGATAGCGCAACAGACTCCACAGAAAACCTATAAACCCCATGAATGGATTGGGTCCATGCACATAGGCACGTAAACCCCATGGACAAACACCCTCATAGGTGTGCTGGAGTGCTCGTCCCCTATGCATGCTCGCTTGGGTTTGGGCTGTGCCTGTGCATGCCCACTTGTGCTTGGGCCATGACAGCGCCCACACCCGCTTGGGCTTGGGCCGTGGCAGCATGCGCGCCCATGTGCTGCGGGCTGTGCCTAGGCCCAGCATCCCGCATGCCCATGTTAGGCTATGCCCATGCGAGGGCCGCTTGCTAGCTGGCCTAGGCCACGCACTGCAAACCTTACGGTCGTGCACTACGGGCCCCACTTTTTGCATACTGTGTGCTCCACTAAAAATATATTTTCGGGCTCCTCGCAACATGCTCTTCAAGCTGGACTTCTCTGCATCTGAATTTTTCTCTATTGTGGGTCAAATTCAAGATATTTTTTTCAATAATTTTTATCTTGACTCGACATTCGGCCTTCATATGATTTTGAGAGCTTTTGGATCTTCTCGGTCCCATGTCTTAGGGCAATCGCCTACTACTTATGGATTGGCAAATATGAGAGTCGAGCTAAATCGCTCGATCCTATCTCCATCCTACATGACTCGAGACCTTCTCGAGATAGCCACCTAGTGATGGCGTTCATCCTCCCGAGTCTTCTATCTCATGTCCGATCCATCTCCACCTAGAGCTCCATCTTGTACCGGGCTCCTACTGACATCCTCCATGTAGACGGCTCCTTGTATAAGAGAGCATCGATTAACCCTTCGTGGTTGATCTCCATCTTGATTGCACCAGTCTTCTCCTCTTCAATCTTGATCACCACTATCGTAACTTGTGCTTCTGTGCTGCCTAGCTCTGATACTAATTGTTGGAGATCTCGGATTAGAATGTTGCAGTAGGAAGAAAAAAGAAATAAAATGATAACACACAATCAAGTACGTGATTAGCCCAAGTGCTACCTCCACGGAGCATGCAAGCTTCACTGTGAAAGAAAAAAAAAAGTATAAGAAGAGAACATCTACTCTCAACTCTTTATATACAAATCTCTCTCAACTAAAAGCTATCCTTATAAAAGTTCTCTCATAAATTTTCAAGAAGACCCTCTCACAGGTTTGCCAATACCAGGATCCTTGATACCCCTGGATGCTTCCTGTGGAAGCCGTTACATCATACCTAATAGCTGTTAGATATATGTGCACTAGAAGCCAGAATTGGCTGACATGTGTAATACACTTCTAGGGGCAAAATTATAATTTTGACTAAAATCAATAAATGGGTTATTTTCTATCACATATGTGTATTTAGTGTCTGTGATACATCCTTTGAGTTAATGGCAATGATAATTCATATTTTCAAGAGTTGAAAATTTAAGACATGAATAATCATTATTAACTCATAAATTGCTCCTGACCATAGGATCATCACAAGGATGGAGATTGATCCGGAAGATTGGTGTACAATCGCTTCTCTTTAGTAGATGAGTCTTGAGTCTACGGTGTGGAGACACCGGAGCGAGAGTACAAGTACTCGTTAGAGAATGAGGGCACTGAGCGTGACCACCTCGAGTAGTCATTAGGGAGTCTACCTTCTCGTCAATGACTGACTCGATGCTGCAGTAGTGTGTCTGGTTCTTTGACCTGAGGATGCATCGGGCAGTTCACCTTGAGGGTGTTATAGTTTGACTACACCATTACTCGGTCTCCTAGCCATATGGAACCCTGAGGTGTATGTTGGCTATAGCATGTTCATTGTAGGAACTGGATTGCATCAAGATGGAATCTATCTACCTCGGTGGTAGAGGAGCAGCCCTATGATAATCATGAGAATCAAGTCCAGAAGCCCATGGCCATGGCAGAGTGAAATAATAGAAAGAGTTTCTATTTAGGTTTTCACATCATGGACTCGAATCGAATGATTACATCATATGACAGAAACTAGGGTTTGACGAGTTTACCTTAACCCTAATCTGATCGGGGCTCAAGATAGAAGAACTTAATCACACAGGTAGCTGCACCAAGAGGTTCGCATTCAGCTCTGATGGGTTGCCACCATATACTGCTAGGTGTCACTGGTGGATTTTGGGAGCAATTAGAATGATTTAGATGATCGATCATTCTAGCTGTTCGAATCAGAAGAGTTCTGATCCATCGAAAGGAGTTTCGATGATGTCGATGATAGAGATCATGACATATCCCATTACCATACAGAACTGAACCTAACTGGGTCACACAAACAAGGGTTTGAATCTGGTGATCATCAATTGAACTGATCTAGTTCAATTGATCTGAATGAGATTCAATTAGGTTCAAGGAAATCGTGCTAGCACTCGATTGAACCTAACGTTCTTCTTTTTACTATCATAAATAAGTTGTCCTATCTGAGCCAAAGGAGTTTGTGCTCAATCAGAGGCCTTCATATGGTCTGACTGGAGGTTGTCCAAGTCAGAAAAGGTTGTCTTATTTGTAAGACATTACCTGCCATTTTTGGTCACCTACCATTTCTTGTTCTTTGACTTTGGTCAAAAGTCTACCTTTGACTGGTCAAACGTTGACCATTGATACTTTGACTTTTGACCACATGTCATGCACCTATTGGAGAGCTGGTGGGGCCTGTCCCCCTGCCAGAACCTGGCAAGGAGAAGGGGCGCACGCCACCCTGGCATGTGAGCCCAAGTTGGAGGCCTAGGAGTCCTTGTTGGACAAGGACTCACCTCCCTTTTGGATTCCAATTAGAGTTCTTTCTAAGAATCCAGTTTGACTGGTCTTAGCTGCCCTCTAAAGAGGAATCCAGGGGACTCTATTCCCACCAATCAGATTTAGATCTGATTTCACAAAGGATTGTGATTGGTTGGGAAGAAGAGGAGTTGGATCACAGCTTAGTCTATAAATAAGACCCTGCGCCCAACTCAAAAAAAAATGAAAGAAAGAGTTTTCCATACGCCCCAAGGCTGCCTCTCCCCTCCTTCTCCATGCCAAACCACCTTCTCCCCTTGCTCTCCACGTCCAAAGGAGTTTTGGATTTTGGTTGGTGCGATTCAATCAAGAGAAAGGCGATCAAAAGCAAGAAGGCTGCGCTGCTTGCAAAGGAACGACTGCTGATCTTCAAAAAAGAGTTTTGAAGATCCTCCAGATCAGATCCAGATCTGAATTTTTGGAGATGTGATAGAGAAGAAAGAGGATCTCAGATCCAGCCTCGAGTGGATACCGGTAGAGGCCAGGCGCTTGCGTGGCTAGATCCAGAACCTTCTGCTGCAATACAGGATCATCAACAAGGGTAATAGGATTACCCAAATCAGGTAAATTAAATTTAAATTTAATTTATCTTATTTATTTTATTTATTAAAATAATATAATTAGATCTAAAATATCTCAGATCTGATATAGATCAAAGAAAAAATTTTTGAAATATATCTCTTGATCTGATCAGATCTGAACGAACCTGGACGAAATGATTTTCTTCAACTGATAATAGGATTATCCAAATCAGGTAAATTAAATTTAATTTAATTTATTCTTATTTATTTTATTTATTAAAATAATATTAATCAGATCTGAAACATCCCAGATCTGATATAGATCAAAAAAAAAAATTTTGAAATATATCTCTTGATCTGATCTGATCTGAACGAACCTGGATCGGAAAATCATGATTTTCCTTCAATAGCTACTCACACGGCCATTGTCTTACTCTGCTTGATGCTTTGCTCTACTTTGATGCTCTACCCACGTCTGCTCTGTGGGCTGCACGCTCTAAGCATTCTACCGAACTCCTCTCGATGGCAGTTTAAGCCTTCTCTATATTGATCTAATTTCCACAACATGTCAGGCCTTTACATAGGCCCAAACCTTCACCAGATCGGAATCAGACTATCATCGGGACTCAAACATGCCTTTAACACCTCTGATCACTGTTCGATCGCTCTCGCCTGCTCTCCTGGCTGCTAGATAGCGCAACATGCTCCACAAAAAACCCATGAAACCCGTGAATGGACCCGATTCATGTGCACAGGCATGTAGACCCCTTGGACGAAGACCCCTGCGGGCGTGCTCACCCCTTGCGAGTGCCCACTTGAGCCTGGGCCGCGGTAGCGTGCTCGCTCGCGCGCATCCGTGCGTTGTGGGCTGCACCTAGGCTCGGCATCCTACCGCTCGCTATGGGCCTGC
This sequence comes from Cocos nucifera, assembly GCA_006176705.1. Lineage (NCBI taxonomy): Eukaryota > Viridiplantae > Streptophyta > Magnoliopsida > Arecales > Arecaceae > Cocos > Cocos nucifera. The sequence goes on along the minus strand of QRFJ01004408.1, from coordinate 96,641 downwards.
ACTAGGCCGCACGCCCGTGCTAGGCCACGCCCGTGCGAGGGCCGCATGCTGCAGGCCCCATGAGCCATACACTGCAGGCCCCACTTGCTGCGTACTGCATGCCCCACTAAAAATATCTTTTTGCGCTCCTTGCAATGTGCTCTTCAAGCTAGACTTCTCCGCATCTAGGTTTTTCTTTGTTATGAGTCGAATTTGAGATGTTTTTCCCAACAATTGGTAGCTAAATAAAGGAACAAAAAATGCATGCGATAAGGACTTACCGAAGCCGGTCTTCATGAGATATATACTTGGTGGGCCAAAACAATTCCATCCATGAGAGCAGCTATAAATTTGATATTTGCCATCGGAATAAGTGAACCAACAATCCATGCCATAAGGAGCAGAATGGATTTTTAAAAAAACCAGATGTGGCACCATAAGATCCAAGGATAAAGATTGAAGAGTCAGCATGATGAAGTAGATGCATGTGATCGACAGGTTGTTGTAGAAGAAAGCATTGATGGCTTTGTAATGGTAGCTCCCAGTGGTCAAGTATCAGATAATATAAACCTGTAACGCTATAGAGGCTTGCAATAATCTGCTGAAGAGAAAACTAGGATTCAAAACTTCCTGCAAACGGTAGAAGGCAAATACTCAATTTTTTCATTGATCTACGGTGCTCCGTAGAAGGAAAAATAAGAACCATAGGATTTGCCATAATGAGGGGGTTCATTTAAAGGAGCCCACTCAGATCAGAGACATCTTGATGGATCATTTTATGCAATGTTGAGCGGTTGATGATCTTCTTGCCTCTATAGACTATCCTTTAATGTCTCCTATGCTTACGAATGCTCAAAATAATTCTCTCATTTCCTTTGTTAGGGATGAAGAAATTGAGCAAGCTATTATGTTGTTCCAACTTGATAAAGCACCTGGTCCAGGTGGATTCCCGCCATTCTGTTTCCAACAGTATTAATCTCTTGTTAAGCTGGAGGCACTTCATGTTGTTAAATCTTTCTCTCACTGATTTCATGCATGAGTCGTGGAAAAGGACTCGTATCATGCTTATTTCCAAAAAGCCCGATCCTATTTTAGTTACTGAATATCGTCCTCTAAATTTATGTAATACTATGTATAAAATAGTAGCAAAGGTTTTGGTTAATCATCTTAAGATTATCCTTCCAAGTCCGATTTCTAAAGAGCAAGGAGCTTTTATGCAAGACAAATCTATTACTAATAATGTACTAGTTGCACAAGAAATTATGCATTCGATGGTTTGGGTTTCACAGTCTCCAAGCTCCATGACATCAGAACTTGATATAGAGAAAGCTTATGATATTTGTTCATTTGCAATTTCTTTCTCAATTACTTTATCTATGATTTTCATCCTAAGTTTATAACACGGGTTCAAGCTTGTGTTTTCAATCCCCCATTTTCTTGGTTAATCAATGGCTTGCCTTTGCCATGGTTTGCAGGATGTCGAGGATTAGATAGGGCTGTTGTTTATCTCCTTAGCTCTTTATCTTTTGCTTGGAAAGTTTTTCTAAACTTTTACAACGTGCTGTTCAATCACATTTATTGAAAGCTTATAGACCATGGGATGGGCTGATTATTTCATATGTTTTTTAATGCTGATAACTGTCTATTAATAGCTAGAGCAATTGTGAAAGACATTGTTTGTCTTGCTGCCATTTTTGAGGCTTATTGTTCTCATTCGGACTAGATTATTAATCATACAAAGTCAGGCATTATATTCGTTCCTTCTAATTCATCATCTATTAAATCATTTATTCTTCAACTTTTGCATGTTCCGATTCAATTTTTGCCTTGGCATTATCTTGGTGTTTCAGTAGCTGAGCCATAGGATTGCAAGGTTACACCAATAGATCCACAAGCATAGTAGATGTCAGGGAGTTCCTCATATATAAATTGTTGTCAAAGTGAAGTATCATAAACCCAAATTTTGGCTCTAGAGCAGACAGGTTTAGCTAGATCAAGCAAAACAGTCACCCATGCATAGCCCATTTTGATAAATTTAAGAGTCTATTCATCCAGGTATAAGGGCACCTCAGGTTAAGAAGCAATTTTATAGATTTTTGCAGGCTCCCATAACTCTAGAGTAGCATCATGCCCTAGTCTGAAACCCGGCCTCCACAGTTGCAAAGCCAACAACTAACCGACTAAAGACCATGCCCCCTTATCAAGAATCATGTTCATGGCTTCCTCAAAAGGACATATAAATAAATAGTAACCCTTGGACAGAGCCTAAACATGAAAACCCTTGTTTAGATTCCATCACAACCTCATCTCCTTCTTAATAAAATCTAATGGAAATCCACAATCAAAGAACTTACCAATTAAAGAATGGCGCCATTGATCGGCCGATTCCTTGATGTCATCCTCCGAGAAGATGACTATCTTAGCGAATCTCCTCTCTAACATCGCTACTTCATCTTTAATTGCCTTTAACGTCTCTCAATAAAAACGACTCTGACCTTGCACCACCTATGACCATGATCTATTAAACCCCTCTAGTCGTCCTCCCTGTAGGAAAGAGAAATCCTAAGGGGGCAAATCCTTCGCACCAGTTGAAGGCACAACAGGGCTCGGAGAAGGGTCTGACAAGGAAACCCTTGGTTATTCAGACTTTTCATGGTCCTCTACAAATAATTTTATCCTTTGATTTCACCTCCATAGAGGCAAGACTCTAATTTTAGTCACACCTTTTCTAGTTGCACTAACTGCTTTTGACAACATAACCTCTTTTAGATCACAGGGCAATAAAAATGATAGTTGTCAAAGATGGCGCTTCTTAAGAGATGAGCAATATGTTTTTTATATGAAAAAGAATTCATTCTTCTTCGTGTGAATTCATCTTCAATAGAAGAGTTCATAGTGTTTTGAGATCTATACAAATGATTCAATGACAGATTTGAGCAGATGAAAATGAACCCTTCTTTCACATGAAAGATACAATTTCAATCCTCTATTGAGATATATGCACCTCCGTATGGACCTTACAATGCATGAATTCAGGGGACATTATGATTTTTTTTTATTTTTTTTATCTTGTTGGTAGAGTATGATTTTTTGATTTACTCAGGAACTTTCTAATTTTATTGTGAAATGATAATCTAACTAATACCTTTGCATAACAAGTTGCCGCGCTCCATAATGCTCCATCTATGGGCGGGTAATTTTGAAACTTCCAGTAAGTCCATCTTGAAAGCTAGCACACTGGCTAATGCATTATGCAATGCCTGAATCTCGAAGCAACCATGAACAGCATCGGCATGCAGTGCGTATAAACTGAGTTCTTTACAAGTACGTCATGCTTGTTCCGGCGGATCCGGTCCGGTTGCAGATTTGCAAACTGCCGGTCGTACGACCTCTCTGGGATTTCAACCCTTGAGGAACGCCTCAAGGCCACAATGGGGTTTATATGGGCTTTTCCGGTTCCGAGTCTCTTCCCAGGATGGCCTCCTCTCTCCAAGCCATAAGAAGGGCTTCTTCGTCTCTCTCTCTCTCCCCTCTCCGCCCTCACAGAATGCGAGCTCTCTTCCCTCCTTTCCCTTCTCATCGTCCAGCGGTCGAAGCCAAATCCAACCCCCAAGAAGCCCTCGGATTCGCCACCGCCTCACCGGAACTCCTTGCCGCCTTCGAAGCTATGGAGTCCTCTCTCAACGAGAGCGACAAGAGGCTCGGATTGGCATGCCGGACGGCGGGCCAGCGCCTGGACTCCCCAGGTCCGAGGACCCTAATAAAGCCCTCAACTTTGCCCTTAGAGCTCTGAAGATTTTCGAGACGAGGGATGGGTTGGGGTTTGTAGATCTCGGTCGCAAAAGGCCCTTCGCTTGATGGGCTCGGTCGCTTGCAAGCTGAAGAGGTTCGATAATAGTTTGGAGTTATTGAACGCAGCTGATGAGATTCTTGGTAGGCTGGAATTTGAAAGTTGTAGCGATTCTGAAGTAAGGTCAGTGAACATCATTGTCCAGCTCCAGCTTGCGAGTACGAAGACAGTGATGGGTCGAAGAAGGGAGGCTTTGCCTAACCTACGAAGGTCTCTGGGGCTTAAAGATTCGATTTTGGAGCGTAATTGTCAGGAATTAGGCGCTGCCTATGAGGATTTGGCGGAGGCTTGCACTGCAGTGTTGAATCTTAAGGAGGCCTTGCCGTTGTGTTTGAAAGCGACGGGAGATTTATGAGTCGGTCCAGGTTCGGCTGCTTCTTGGAGTTTTCTGTACGAGTTTGGGGAAGAATGTGGAAACTTTGGAGCAGAACGAGCTCTAGACGAGGGTCTTGGAGAGCTTAGGGTTGGTTACTGAAGTGCTTGAGGTGGAAATTGATGTTGCCAACATTCAAATTGCATTGGGTAGGGTGGATGAGGCAATCAACACTCTTAAAAGGCGGTCTGAAAGGGGAGTGAGACTCGGGCATTTGTTTTTGTCTCTATGTTGAAAACCTTGTGTTGCCTAGAAAAGTTTGGGGACTCGAGGAGGTGTTTGGAGATTGCTTGTGGTATTCTTGACAAGCAGAGTCAGCCTTTCCTGCAAAGATTGCCGAGGTATATGCAGAGATATCTATGTTGTATGAGATGATTAATGAGTTCGAGACAGCTCTATCTTTAATGAAACACACTCTTGGGACGCTTGAAAAACTTCCACAGGAGCAGCACCTAGAGGAAGCATCACGGCAAGTATGGGGTTGTTGCTTCATATGATGAAAAGAGTGCCCCAGGCTGTTCCATATTTGGAAAATGCAACTGAGAAGCTGAACAGCTGCGTTACTCCAAAGCATGTTGGGTTGGGTTTTGTTTGTAAGCATTTGCCACAGGCATACTTGGAGATGGACCAGCTGCTGGCTGTGAAGATGCCAGAACTTGCAAAATATATCATTGATTTCTCATTCAGGCCATACCATGAGGATGTGATAGACACATGCCAATGCCTTTCAAATGCATATGGAGCCATCGAAAGGTACATTTTCATCTCATCATTTTACTTAAATACCAGCATATCTTTTGTTTTTGGTTTTATAGTACCCATAAGTTATCATGGTTTTGAAACTAAGGTTTATGGTTGACTTGGAGGTATCTAGCTACGTCAAATTCAGTTGTCCTAAAGGTACATGTGGAATCAATAATGGTTAACTTCAACCATAAAATTTGTTTGTGTACTCATTTTTCTTGTTGAGCATAATACCGATGCTTGGATTGATCTCACCTATGTTGTCATCATTTTTAATGGTTCATTGAATAATCACATGTCAGAAAAAAGCAGGGCTGTTTCTTCAATAATTTTTCACTTTTCCATAGGAAAGAACTTGCTTTGGTGCTGAAAATTTCTAATATGATCCATTAATTGATGATAAGGTGATCAATTTGCAAATCTCCTAGATCTCTTTCTCAACTACAGAGGTAAACCTGTAGCTATTAGAAAATTTCAAGTCTTCATTCACCAATGTGGTAGTTGATTCAATCCGTAAGCCAAGTTCAACCAATTTTATGCTCCAAAGTTCTGCAGAAGAAGCAAAATAAACACCCATCTCTGCTATTCAGTCTTACTTTTCTGCTAGAGTTCAAATTTCAAGGATCGTACAATGATTGCTCTGGGAAACCAGCTAAGCTCATTCTTATTCACAATAGAACAATGGATTTGCTCTGCTGAAGAGGTGCCTGGAGTCTCACCAACACAAGTCTTCAAATAAGAAAAATTAAACTCAGAACTTTTCATTTAAGAAGCTTGCATGTAGAAAGTATCCTCTAGGTTTGAACTCAGTCCTATTTCAGCTATTTACTCAAGCTACGACTTTCCATGACAGAAGATAATTTATGACTTCATAGAACTACAAAATTTGGATTTTCATGGAATTTCATATGAAAATATCAGAAACTACTTGTGTTCTCGGCGGAACCGATGCCTCTTATTGGAGAGTGATCTACCAAGATGTTTTTGCCTTCTGCAAACCACTAAAATGACTACTATTTTCATTCAAACTATGCCTATCTTCTTATATATTGATTCCTTGACACTCTGTCTTTGTTGGATTGGTCTGTTTGGTCCCTTATGACTGCATCACCTGAAGTTTCTTCAAGATCAACGTGAATATAGATTCAAGTGCATCTGCAATGCTCAATATTGTTTGTCATCATATTTGCATCAAGAATCATTCTGTATGCAGGATATCTTCAAACCTAGTAGTTCTCTAGTAAATTTCTCAATCTAACCCTAGATAGGTTGTTTCTGAAATCCACCACTTGTTTCTTGGAAATGGTTTTTCAACTTCTGTAAGTTTAACGTCAGACCTCCATTTATCTGTGAACCAGACTTTAGCAGTGTAAAAGGCTATTAAGCAAACATGTTGTTATATAAGTCTCTTGCACTAATATAGATAAATTTTCAAGATGATTATGTCCAATATTTTCCCATCAAATTACTAAACTAGGGGAGGCATTGTCCTCCACCCCCCCCCCCACCCCGTTTAATATATTTTAAAGGTGGTGATTATATTGATGACGTTCAACTCAGATTTTGAATATCTTTCTCTGTAAGGGTTCTTTGTGATTGGCTACTGTCAACTGATTTGCTTACTACATTAGATAGTCTGGTTATGAGGGGTTATGAAGATACCCTAATACCTCAAGAAGGTCTCTTAGATAAAGTTTGTTCCTTTAAAATCTTAACCAAGTTCTATAATGGAAAGAGGTGGGGTGGATGATGCATATATATATATATATATATATATATATATATGCCTTTTGGAGTCTTGGCTGATCTCTATGTGCTGGATATTTTCTAGGGCAACAACATAGTCGATACATTTTATCAATTGAAAAATTGAGAAAGCAATCAATGCAGATAAGTTAATTGATAGTTCTAAGGTTGTTAACCTTGGTTGATCAACTTCTTACCATTTATTGCTAATTCTCATTCTGATGGGAACCCTTTACTATATAGTGCTGAATAACTGGCTAACTTTTGGCAAATGAGGGGCTTTGAGAGCTAAAAGGCTTTGAGCAGGAACCTACCTTACAGGCTTATAGGTTACATGGTTTAAGCTTGCACAGTCAAGTGTGACCCACCAAGGTTTCTCTATTCTTGAATGGAATAGAGGGAAGAAAGGAAGCTAAGATTTCAGGTGGATCTGTGGGAAACTTAAGAGGGGCAGAGCTTTTATTAGGTAGCTTTGGTGTAAGGTAGTAAAGGACCACTGTTTGACATGTATGGTTAAAGACCATGAATGCCCTGTGTGTGTGTGTGTGTGTGTGTGTGAGAGAGAGAGAGAGAGAGAGAGAGGCCTAGGAATATAAGGGATTGAAACATGTGCACTGATGGAGGATGTGGCCGCTTTCAGAAATTTATGCTTTTGAAAATTTGAAAAGCAGGCTCTGAAGTTGGACTTCAGCTTATTGGTTATGTGGGAGCATCATCAGTTCCATAAAATTTTTCTATTCAATGTATCGTGATTTTATATTGTTGAATGGTACATAATAGAGTTATTCACAAAGGCTAAGGATGAAATAAGTTTAGGTTTTGACTAGTTGTTTGATACCCAATGTGGCTCTTGATTAAACTCTATATGGTTTGTGCAGACCTAATCATTAGATTCTCAGTCAAGATTCATTGTACCATCCTGTACCATTCAGTATAGGGTGTACCATATTGTATCGGTATCGAGACGATGAATCTTGTTCTCAGTATTAGATCCTTATGATCTGCATATGTGTGCATGCGCTTGCAAATGTTTTACATGCTGTTCGTGTTTTTGTTTGTTGAAGTAGGAGATTATTTTTTGATTATTAGTTCTCTATTATATTAATTGTATCATAATTAAAGTTTAAGCATTCTCTTGATCTATGAACCGTCAATAATATTTCAATGTCTAATAAAATGATAATTATTCATTGGTTAAACTTAACTCTTAATTAAGGGTGACAATTTGTGACACGACCTGTCAACCCGACCCATGAATGATCTGTTTCAAGCAGATTTGGATTTGACATAAATGTGTTTGGATCATAAACAGGTCAATCCATCTAGACCTATTTATTTAATGAGTTGGATTTAGGATTAGGCTTCTAACTGTTTTAACCTTTTTTGACCCATTTAATAATTAGCTCGGATCAACTCATTTAACTTGTTTAAAACCTATTTAACATGTTTCCAACTTGTTTGACCCGACCTGTTAAATTTGTTTAACCTGTTTAATCTAACTTGACATGTTTAATAAATGGGTTATGTGGGTTGGATCGGGTTACTTATTTAATAAATAGGTCGGATTTAGATTTGAAACTTTGACCTGTTTAATAAGCAGGTTGAGTTTGGATTGACACTTTTTTGATTGGACCCACATCTGACCCGACTCGACCCATATCTAACCCGACCCAACCTGATTGCCGCCCCTACTTTTTAACTAACTACAAAGTAACATGTGCCATGCAGTGGGATTTAATTAATAATAGAAAAAATAGTAGGAATGTGGTGATAAACAAAAACTACAGTTGTATTGATTTTTTTCTTATAAAAATATAATTATAATTAAAACATTTTTTATTGTAGCTAAAACCTTTTTTTGTGCAAAAGACTTTTTTTTAAAAAAAGAAAACCTTGACTAGGGAGAGTGTTGGAATCTTCATTTGTATTTTGCTTCTCCTTTCTCATCCTTGCTCGAGCTGGAAAAAAAAAAAAAGAAAAGGTAAAAGAAGATTGTTAGCAGTGATGAAAAAAGAATAAAAAAACTTGACAGAAGCAATTTTTATCATTTTATGTCATTTGATTTGGGTTCATTATATAGAAAAATATGAGCATAGTAATTTGTAGTGTGACGTACCAAGGTTTAGATGGTATCTAGATAGAGAATTTCTTCTTTCTCACACAAATGCAACTATAATTAATGCTTTCTTTTGTACAAAAAAAAACTCTTTTTTAAACCTTGGTTGAGGAGAGTACTGAAATCTTTTCCATTTTGCTTCTCCTATCTCATCCTTGTTGGTGGGTTAAAAAAAAAGAAAAAGAAAAATTGAAGAAGGGTATTAACATTGATGAGAAAAAGATAAATAAATTTGATGAAAGCTAATATTTTCATGTTTATGTCATCTAATCTGGATTTATTATACAGAAAAAATATAAGTTAAACAATTTATAGCATGGCCATCATCTCAACAATCTACTGGCATGGATAGTCCAGAAACATAACTAAATTTACAAAATCATATAAAGTTATGGAAAAAGAATTCACTTAGGTATGTAAATTGTCGCAAATTTGCTATTTATTAATAAATAAAATAAAACTAAAATGCAATGGGTTCCTTCTGAAGCATGTTTATGGAATAGGTGGAGCCAACACAACGGTGTCACCTATAAAAAAATAGACAGCTTTGAGTCAATCTCTTTTTGGTTAGAGGAAAAAAATTCTATACCATAAATGCTGCTTCCATAATTTTACCAAACAAAAGTAAAAAATAATTTTCTACAAATAATAAATTTCAATATTTTTTAATAAGTCAATTCCAAATCACAAAGATTGAAGTAGATATAATAAGATCAATATAATGCATAGCTATCAATGTCTTATTATGAAATTTTACTATAATAATACTATTTAACAACAGTATTTCTTTTACATAATTCAATAATAGATTTTAATAATATCACAATATTAGCAAGGTAATAATATATGAAAAAAAATGTATATAAATAAATTTTACATTCGAAAGGTTATTGGAGAGAGAAAGAAAGAGAGTGAGGGCTGGACATTTTCTTTAAAAAATTTAAAGAAACATTGGTGTGAAAGAGGAGGCTTTCCTTGGTCTATTGACATCAAAAGCCAAAGGTTTCATTTGATTTCTTTTATTTATGGATTTTGTCCTTAAAACATGGGAAAGCTTATCAGATTCTTTCATCCCAAGCAACCCATGAGGCCCGAAGTGTAGGAACTCTATCTTACATATTTGTTTTTTTGATATCGTGCCAAATAGTATCTAAGATGCTCCTCTATATCAACATGTTTTAGGCAAGTGCCCCTTTTTCATAAATAAGCATACTATTTCGTGAATATTATTACGAATCTTTTTTTTTCGTTTTCTTTTTCCTTTGCATCGGCCTACCATAAATTTCTTTACATCTGATCTCCATCCATCCCATATTAAAAAAAAATGGGGGGAAAGAGCTTGGTGTTGCTAATCGCACCCCACTCACGTGGGAAGCACATGAGGCAATTTTGAAAAGCTAACCCTCAAAAAAATCACCAAAAAGAGTGCCACTTCCACTCGCTCAGCCGAAAGCCTAGCCATCCTCTCTCTCAAAAATAAAAAATCTCTCTCTTCTCTCTCTTGTCTCTCCCTTATCCCTTATCCTACCACATTTCCTAGGATTCCACCTCCCCTTAACCGACTGCCACTGCATCTGCCAAGTCCACTACCCATCTCCACATCTTCCTCTTCCCCCTCAAACCTCTGCCACCCCCCTTGATCCCTAGCCCGATCGCTAGTGGTTCATCAATGCCCTCAACTCTTACCCCCCAACCCCTCGACATAGTCGCCTCCTTCACACCCATGATTAAGGTTATAATGGCTGAGATCCGACTGGGAGGTTGGCACAGTCCCGCATGGTCTGGTAGGGGCACTTACAATGATCCTAGGTAATCATACCCATCGAATCTCTTTTCCTCTTCCTCTATGTCCTTTGTTTCCTTTTCTTCTTTTTTTATTTTTTTTATTTTTTAAGCGAGTAAAGATGCAGAGTAGGGGTTTTGGTAGTGGTGGTGTTCGGCTGACTACAAGGTGAGGGGGGGAGAGGAAGAGTGAGAAGGAGAGAGGGAGAGGAAGAGGAGAAATAAGGGAGGGAGGCAGCCATCTAGGCATGCTTTCCCCATCCCTCATCATGTCGATGGGATTGGGGCCATGTTGCAGATAGAGGAGGGGTGGAGGATGGAATATATTTTTTGGTTGGGGGGTTTGGGGTTTGGGGGTGGGGACTTGTGGGCATGGTGGAGCTCCTCCACATACGGAGGAATGAGGGAGGCGGTGGTAAGAGGTGTATGGGGCATGGTGGAGCATTAACCTTTTGCTCCCCTCCTCTCCCTTAAAATGATAATCAAAATCAATGATCAAATGTATAATTTCTAATTAGTATATATCAAGCATAAATGACCACTAATTCAGGTGTGGACCTCCATTATCTGTAATTTCTTCTTTATTTTGCAACCAAAATTGCCTTAAGCAAATAAGAATTCATTGGAATCCGCTAGGTAAGTGCCCATCATCCCTCTTGTGGACATTTTCCATTCCAAGGACTGGAAAGACATGGCAATGACATCATCCCTATCAGAAGCCATGATGGATGGGTGAGAAGGGGGGAGGTATAGGCTGGGTTGAGGGGAGGGTGTATGGGGGCATGGTTGAGGTGTTGGCCTCTATCCTTTTCTTAGATTAGGAGTGTTGTAAGTCGGATCATGCCAAAAATGCCGTGGGAAAGCATGCAAAGGGAGCTTAGGCTGATACATGGCATGAAGATGTTTCTTTTTTGGGGAGGGCTGGACTTTCCTAATGAAGGTGAAAAAGAAAAAAATAGGAGACAATTCTGGAACTTCCGTTGCTTGACGCTTGGCATGCACTGGGGACTCTTGGACTCTCCTTTAATGTATAGTATAGATATAGATTTTTTGTATGAATAAGGTGGTTTTGGATCTAACTAGGGGCGAATAGTTTGGTAATGACTTATTGGCTCATAGGAGAAGTCATGGTTTCATCACTTATTGGAGGCAAGAATACTTTTTGCCTAATTGATCGGTGTACAAACTAGAAGGAACATATCAAATACCACAAATGGTTTAGTAGGTGGGGTCAAAATTATCAAACAAGAGCTCATCATGACTGGTAGGGGTAACGAGAAGAGACAAAAAGCAGCTAAAGCAAAGTGTTGCAGCTAATGCTTATACATAAAAGACTTCTTAACAAGGATTTAGCTCACTTGGAAGCAAGATAGGGCTGAAACTGGATCGGATACGGATTGGATACCAACATATCCGTATCCATATTTGTTTTACCTGATGAATGCAAATATGGTTACGGATATTTTTTGAATGCAAAAATTCATATTCATATTTATTTTCAGTTCCATACCATTTTGATAGGAAACCATGGTAGAAACAGCTGTGGGACACTGGCTTGTTAATGGGCCAGGACACATTGCCTATGCTGGCTGAAATTGGCGAACATCAGCTGGTACCTTTTAGGCAGTTTGACTGGTACATTGTGCAACTTGTTTGGGATGCTTGGTTTTGAAATAAAGGGAAAAAAAAAAGAAAGAGAGCAGTGGGGGCGATGGTCACTTTCTCTTAGACTTAGCCATCAGAAGGCAAGACATGCGGAGACTGAGAAAAAGAGGGGGAGAGAGAGAGATAGAAAGGAGGGTTGATCTGCCCTGCACTCACAGTGATCCGGCCTCCTTGATGTTAGAAACCTCCTAGAAAAATGTATCAAAATTTGACATCCTGGTTGGTACATTGCTGATGCCAAAGCATTACATGTTGCACAAATGTTTAGCAGTTTGGAAATTGATAATCAAAGTTCCATTACACTGTAAGTTTTTGTTGTGCAGTGTGATGGAAGTCAATTATATATTGGCAGCAGACGTTAGCTTGTACCAAGTAAAACTAATTTTGGCCATTGAGAAACATGAAGAATTGAAAATGGGTGAAATGTGGTGAAGTTTGCCTGAATTCACATATTTGGACCTCCATTTTCATTTTGTTTGCCTTGCCTAATTTTTCCTTCTTGTCTTTGCCTATAAAATCTATTAGCCTGCAGCTTCTTTGCCATTTTTTCCTGTTAGATTCCTGTGAAGAGGTTCGCCCAGCTTTATTTTTATTTTCTTTTCCTTTTTTCTGTGTTTCCTTTGGATTTTGTGAATCAAAACAGGGAATTCCATAGCTTCTTTTTAATTAAGAAAAGGATTCTTACAACTAGATCTATGCAGCCACATTGGTTTTATGCTACAATTGGAATTTTTTATTCATGAACTTGGAGTATTCTACTAAGGCAGATATTACAAATCCCATGGTTTCATGGATTATCAGAATTTTCATTATGCAAACAAACACCTAGTTGTATAGAATTATGGCTTGTAATTTCAGAAACAGAGAAAAAATAAATCATGATATAGAATATTTCAAATGCACCCTTATTTTGGATGTCCATTTTTCTTCTTTGCTTCTCCCTGTAGTCTCCATATTGCAAGCAAATTCGAGGATTTCCACTGGAAAACCTGATATTCATGGAGCATGATGAGCTGTAAAATTTTGTCAAATGTTTTTCTCACATGTCTAGATTGTGAAATATTTTGATCTTATATATATCTGCTACCGTAGAGGAGATTAACTGTTAAATTTGTATGCTCTCTAGCTTCACAAAAGGCCTTGGTACTTTCGGGTCACTGGATGGGCTCTATTTAGTTTTTCTTTCCCCCCTAGCAAGTCAAGACGGCATATTAATTTTAAGGAGATACCAAATCTTTAGTTTGTTGCTAGCCAGTTTCCCCTGAAAAGCTGTATGATTCCATGTTGCAAACTGTTTAGAATTGTCTGTAAAGCATTTTGTGAATCCATATCTTTGTGGTACAGAAGATTTTTCTACATCTAAAGGAGCACTCATCTGTAACCACATGTCTAAATTATATTTTATGCTCATTACTCAACTCATTGTCTTTTACGTTTGGGACAAATAGTATGGTCGATAACATGGTCTACTTCAACATGCAGTTATTCTCTTGCAATGGAGTTCCAATGGCGAGTTGCAGAAGCATTGAACCCCACGAGGCTGAGCAGCTAAAGAAAAAGGCCCAGGGATCACCATCTGCCCTTTCCTATAAACACTCGTTGCCTGCCCCCATGAAAGTGGTGTTACGCATACCAAACTTGTGCAACCTTATAATAAGGTAAGTTTTATACATTTCAAAGCACTAGTGTTTCCAATGCCGGTGTGATATGCATGCTTCTGCAATATAGATCTGTTACATATTGAAAATATTGATAGTTGATGCAACCATTCTTTCCTATCATGTGTTTCAACCAGGAACCGTACATGATAAGGATTCTTACAGTGAAACAATACAGAGAATTTACCAATGCCGTTGAGATACCAGGGGAAAAAGGAAAATCCAACTTCAATAGTCTCTTCTTTGTATTCTTGTTATAGATGATAGCTAAGTTCTGCCAGAAAGTTATAACTAAACCGTACGATTGCATTCCTCTTTATAATCCTTAATTGTTGTTAGGATATGTATGTAGATGTTTTTACCATTTGAGTCCTTTGACCATGAATTAGTGTGGTAGTTCAGTTGTGTTGATGCAGAAAACTGCGGACGTCGGAATGAGTTGGAGTTAGGAAGGACGAGATCGCTGTCGGAACCTACAAAACAAGTCCCAATCGGAGGTGGGGATGGCTCCGATAGGACCCTCCGATGGTTAAGTCAGCTCTCTGATCAATAGAAATGGAGCACTCAGGAGAATTTTGCAGAGTTTTGAGAAGGTAAGGAGAGCTTAGAAAGAAAACGTATCTGGAGGATCCTTTATATAGACGAAGTATGTAACAAGCTGATAGTGACAGTCGTAACTGCCTGCTAATGGGCCATTCGGACTACGTAGAGTTTGTTATGGAGAGTAGTATCCTTTATCGTGACTTGCCAGTCTGTTGAAGATTAACAATTGGAGTTTGGTTAGGACCTCTGCACATGCGAGCAAGTCGTGAACGTGAAGAACTCTGAGTCTCAATGATCTAGAGAGGTTTGGACATCTTCAAGATCGTTCGTAAAGTGACTGATACTGGCTAAGTTGGGGCTTGAACTTATGTCGATGACGAGGTCCTCTTATGATTTGAGTCCATTCGGCCAGTTGGAGTCCGGCTAGATGGAATCTGCCAGGCGACTGGAGAGAGGCTGGGCGATTGGAAGGGAGTTCTGCCGTCGGGGTCCCCAGCATAGGGCTGACAAAATATTCTTTTCACGAGACAGTTTGGTTGTTCTGTTTTAGTTCGGCCGATCGAAGTTTACCATGCCACGGATGGGCTTTACAGTGGTTGGATGGAGGTTATTTGTATTTGGGGAGGTCGTAGGGGTCATTTGGTCTTTGGTGAGGGTTATTTTACCCCAATAAGATGGAAGACAAGATGCCAACCAATAAACGCATCCGGAGCGAGAACTCTGACACAGGTTCAAAGCCAAAGTGGAGATACTAAAGAATTGATGGACCATGGAGGTTGGCATCAAGTGTATTATAAGCTTCATAATGATTTTATTTATTAAGAAGAGGAAAGGTTCAAGAGATTGGTTCATGAACGGGAATCCCGAAGGGAGATGCTTTTCACGGACTCAGCAATGTGCAGGTGATGTTCATGAATGAGTTGCTGCCTCTCTCATCCAAAGCATTGGGGTGGATGCAATTACAGTTTCTTATTTCTGGAGTTCTGTGCTGCTCCAAATCAGATCCCCCATATGCTTGCACAGTCACTTGCCTGCAGGGTCTGGCTGTTGCTGGTAATGTGATCTAATCTTTAATGTAGATCCCCCATATGTATCCTGCTGAAAATAATGTAGATCTAATCTTTCTATCACACGAATTATATATGGCATTGTGACCGATAAAGGTCGGTAAAGTTTTTACTCTTGTTTATAGTGTTGCTTTTAAGGGGTTAATTTTGTACTGTTTTCCATGTAGCTTCTTAAAATTTCCTATTATAATAAACTTAATGAAGCTTTGTTAACCTTTGATTGCTGTTGAAGACTTTGAGAATTCATTAGAGGCACGAGTTACGTGATTACAATTGACGAAGAAGTTGTTGACTGTTAGACAATGCGAAACCTTGATTTTATAATGGGTCCCTATATTTTAGTAAGAAGACTTAGTTTCTCTACCCATATTAAAATTTTCTTATCATTGTTACTCAATTAAATATAGTCTCGATCACTTTGGATGATGCTACAGAAAATAATTTGGTGCCCATGGTCCACCCTGAGTTCTATTACCTTTTTTGCAGGACCCGGCAGTATTGTATGGATTAATTTCCTAAAGTTGAATTGTCTCCGCATTTCTAAATGAAGGCCGTCCACCAACCATGTGAATTTTACCAACGACTTGATAATTTAATATTCACGCCCTATCATCCCTCAACTGAAAATTTAATCACTTTTATCAGACAGCCATTGTAATCTCTTTCCTTTATAACCTAAACCCTAGAATATTATATTAAAAATTGACTCTTTCTATTTGCAACTCTCAACTAATACGTTGAAGCAAAAAAAAAAAAAAAAAAAACTTCGTTATAATTATTCTAGCATCTTCTAAAACGTTCACCAACCACCGTCACCCTTCTACTAGGAATGCAGTGGTTAGCCTAGCTGATCATTTGAGTGGGTAAAGCAATGATTAGAAGGGACTTTTACGAATCCTCAGAATCAGATGCCCCTTTTGAGATGTTTTCCTCAACTTGGAAAACTAAGGGCTAATAAACAACAAGGGCGGCTGCCTTTTAAGTTGGCTTGACTCTTGCCTTCCCCTTTTCTCCTATTTAATGTTGGCTGCCAGCCATTTGTTCGCTAGCCCATACCTTCCGTTTCTTTTTTCTTCTTATCCTAAGCCAAGAACCAAGTACTTTTCCTTCATTGGAGGCAGAAGCCCCCCCTTTTTTGTGATGAAGGAAGAAGCGCATATTATATTAAATTTAAGTTAGACTTCGAGCTATTCCCAATCCTTGTCACTATTAGGGTTTTTTTCCCCTTCATTTGAGGATCAAGGATTCTTTGTTTATCCATTGTTTGTCAAATGCTAATGAATTTTCTATCCTTCCTTTAATTCCTTTTTCTCTGAAGCATGATCGATCACATCCCAAGCAATGTTGATAACATTCGAAGGACTAGCCCCTAACAAGGGACCAGTTGCACAAAGAAAATTATCTTGCATGTAAAGGTGATATCCAATCAAATATTAGTCATCTGTAATGTTTGATTAGCATAAATCAACCCTTCTTACATGGCATGCGATTCCATCACGTCACTGGAATAGTTGTATTATAGATCTAATATTTGATTGGAAAAAGATTTTCAGATAGTTTTTCGATAACTTTCTGTCGGTATCAAATTCTATTCTCTTTTATTGGACTACCGGCAATTATTACATTCATTAGTGATATTTGAGGTCACTCTTATAGATAGGAAAGTCAATATTGTAGATGATCGGATGGCATGATCAATTATATAGAATTAGTATTATAAAATTTTAAATTATATTTTTTTATTAAATATTTTATTTATTAATTTTTATAAATATATTTATATTTATTTAAATTAAATTATTTTTTAATAAAATAATAATAATAATAATAACAACAATAATAACATCTGACATCTGGCGTACACGCCTAGTCCGTTGTTTTGAAGCATCACGCTCGTTCAATTGACAACCAAAATCATATGGTGCAGTTGGTTTTCCATCATTTCAATCAATCGCTCTGCTCTCATTAAATGTGGAGGTCCCCTTGCTCCAACAAGAGCATCTCTTTTAGGTGGATATCCCAACTTCCCTTGCCCATGTCTCTCCACAAGCAATAAATATCATCGTCATGCCATTGCTTTTGTTACATGGCGGTTGGGTTATCAATATCAAAGCAAGTTTCATTCCATGATTTGTCCACCATTCAGGCCATGCTTGGGGCCATCAACAACTCTTCAGAATAGGACCATGGGGCAAAGCTGGTCCTCGGGTTGTGGGAGAAAAAGCTAAAGCTATGGAAATCTTCTGGTTGTGCTGGCTTGTATCTTTGGGATGTCCTCAATGCATCGAAGTCCTGGGACACCCAACAGAGCCACGTGGTTGTGGAGCACAGACAGAAGAGTTCCCCTGTGGATTGCACATGCGAAGTGGGCAGTTATGTTTTACACTAAATGGTGGTGTCTGGGCAAAAGGTGGGCTGCTCTCTGCGTACACTAAAAGGCCAGGGCTTGGCCGTACGTTCTTCTGAAGTGACCTCACGAAATCTTTTGTGGGTAGAGGAGCCTTGATTCCTGGTCGGTAGTTCCTGAAAGAGAAAAATCCAGGTGGGACCTACAGCGAATCCATGGCCGGCGTAACTTGCCTTTGCCTATATTATTTTTAAGAAAAAGAAAGAAAGAGGCTTTTGGGGGCCATATGTACTTAGACGTGGGTATTTAGGCTCATAGAAATCGCCATTTCATGCTCTAGGTAAAACAATTATAGTTGATCATGTGGATTTATTATTCAGAATGCGTTGTAGTGATGTGACCGATCACTAACAGTGGGAGTTATTGTGCAAGCAACCGCCCAGCCTCCTGGATTGGTTGGCAAATTTGATCTTTCTCCACTTTAGAGACACATAGATTTCGAATTTTGGTGGTGGCCTCCCTCTTATAGTTCTTGGAACAGAAAGTCCATTATATAAATGGCTTGCATATTTATTAGAGAATTTCTGAGAGCAACCGCAAATTGGAGATTTATTATGACAAACGAAACTAGGGTGACAAGTTAAATTTGATCATAAGTTTACTATTCTTGTTTATATTTATTAATAATTTGCTTACTTAGGGCTTATATAGCTTCCATGGTAACAAGTTTATGTTAACAGAGAAATATAAGATGGATCAGCATGCTATAAATTTCATTATTGGAAGACTTTTAGGATGCCAAGTTAATGTTTCAAGATTTTTTTTTTTTTTCCTTTTCTTTTTGGAGAATAAGGGCCTCTTTGTATAATGGTAGGTGTTGTTTTTTCTTTTTAAATTATTTTTTAGTAACAGGTAGGGGTTGTTTACTGGGACATCTTTCCTAGATTGACCAAGGATCCAATCCCTGCTATTTCAGAAAAAAACATAAATCACCTTCAAATGGCTAATCATATTCTGAAAAATGGACAAGTGACAAGAAACCTGACAAGGGCTCATTTCTGACCTTAATGCTTCCGCTTCACCCTCTCATCTCTGGAGCAAATTTGCCACATTCTGGAGTTACAAACCGATAACCCTTTCTACCATCCCAACTGGGCTACATCCTGTTTCACACCATCATTAACCGTCATTGTGGCATCATCGTAAAATAAATGTACGGTAAAAAGTGAGAGCTCAATTTTCAAATCAGAAGCCAGTAGCGGTCATCGTGCACAAAGTACCTTTTCTTCCTTGTGACTTGTGGGAGTCAAAAATTGTATCGCAAACGCGCAAACAGTCAAAAGAAAAGTGCTGAAAGGACACCTTAGAACACTTTCTATGATTACAGTAATGATGCCTCTCATCACTTAAACAAAGCAACGCCAATCCCGCTCTGAAGCAACCCCAATCTCATTTACGCTCCCTAATCAACCCCTATCTTTGTATCACAACCTTTTCCCATCCTCTTCCACCAGTTTCAACATCCATCATCCAACCAAGAACAAGAAAAAAAACACAAAGGATCATTGATCAACATGGAAAGGAAGAATAGCACTTCTTGAGCTCCGGTGTCCGAATGAGAAGAACGACCGCCGGACTCTGCCGCAACCACCACCACCACCGCTGCTGCTCGCTTCTTCTCCACTCCCTCCTGCCTCTTGAAAACATTGCGGATTGTGCCTCAGTAACTCCTGAACCGAAAGATAGAACTGCCTATCATTGGAGGAATCCATGGAGAATGACCTCCTTATGGGCTGAACACAGAACTGCTCATCCTTCCCCCTCACATTGATGCACTCATCCCCCATGCTCCCCATTTTGTGCAACTTTCTCCCCTTCTTCCCATGCCCGGTCCTCGGCGAAGGATTCGGAGCTTCCATTCTTGGAGTCTGAGCACCACTTGCATCTCCTCTCACTTCTACATTCAGCTCTTGATCAGGAGGTTGGAGCACGAATTGTTCGGCTGGAATTGATATTGGGCTGGTGATGTCCGACCTGCATAATGGACAGTTGGCATTGAACTGGAGCCAGATGTCAATGCAGTCGATGTGGAAGGCATGGGAGCAGCTGGGGAGGAGCCTGAGCTTCTCCTCCTCTCGGAACTCATTCAAGCACACGGCGCACTCGTTGAAGGAGGTCCTCCGGCCGGCCTCGGCGTCGCCACCGGCTTTCGTGAATTTGATGATGGGGATGGACCGGATGGTGGATGGGTCGAGGCCGCGAAATTCCGCGGCGGCGGCGGTGTTCATGATTGGAGACATGTGGAATTGGTGGCGTCGGGACCGGGCGAAGTAGAGGCGGCGGACGAGGTCGGCGCGGCGAAAGTTGAGGCGGCACTTGATGGCGAAGATGTAGTAGCTAAGGAGGAGGATGGCGGTGGTGAGGATGCCAAGGATGGTGATGACCAAGATGGGGAAGCTGGTGTATGAAGAGGACGTGGAGGGTGGGGGTGGTGGGGGTTGGCCTGTGAGGGGAGGCCTAAGAGTTGGATCCATTAGAGGTGGTGATGGGAAGAGTGAATTGATTCTAATGAAGGAGGAAAAGAAAACTAAGATAAGATGGATTGAAGTGGTGGTGATAGGAGCTTAATTAAGATGAGATTTGTGGTGTTGGAGATCTGAGGAGGGTCTTTTGGAGTGTTGACATAAAGGCAGAAATGAAAGTGAGAGAGATCAGAGGAGATAAGATTACAAGGGGGATTGGATGGAAAGAAGTATTGAGCTGGATAGATGAAGAGGGATAAGGTGAGGTCCAAGAGGGAGATTCAATGGCATGAGATCGGTAATGTTGGAAAAGGGACACAAGAGGTCGTTTTATTTGAGAGAGAGAGAGAGAGAGACTTGGGTGAGAAGAAAGCCAGCTAGGAGCCAGCTAGGATGAGACCAGAAGCCTTAGGGAAGGAAGATATATGGTAAGGGAGGTTTGAGTCCGGTTGGGAAATATAGTACGGGAAAACAAGGGATACAGCTGGGTCTGGTCTCGACTTGATTTTGCCTTTTCTTTTGGATAAAATTTGGATTTGCGTTTCAGACCGACATCCCGACCTATCATTTGGAGGATTTGGGTCTGGGTCTGATTTCTTTTCCGGACGATTTGGATGTGTTCAAAGTTCAAGGACTTGGATCAAATACGGTTGGGAGAAATTGTATGAGATCCAAACCCAAACCCAGGCGATTCCACTTGTTCTTGTCAAATATGGTTGGGAGGAATTGTATGAGATCCAAACCCAATCTAATTAATTGGAGTTGGGTCTCAACTCTCAATTTGGCGTTTATGCTCTTCATTCATGAAACTTAAGTTGGGATGCAGATCCTAAATATATCAGTTTAGGTATGGGATTCATTCGCATATACACGATCTATTAGGTAAATTATATTAGATATAGCTTGTAATCAAACCACGTAACAGTAGTTTACATTTATATAATTTGCTGTATCTTGAAATTAGGAACAACTATTTTTTAAGTGAAATTAAGGGAGGCAATTCAAACCTCACCAACGGTATAACCATCCAGATCCATATCTTTTAAGATGCACCATCTAAGAATTAAAATCAGATTTTTTGTTTGCTAAGTGAAGAGGTGTGATCGCCAGGATAGGTCCTAGTTGATGAGAAACCATTACATATATTACAAGAGCCATCATGCACAAAGCCTGTAACAATTTGCAAAACTAAGCAGGTGGTTGATACACCGGATCATATATTATATATGATGGCAGGTTTTCTCGGACGACCCTACAGAAATGGAGGAAGACGGATCAACTCTAACCCCAAAATTAAAGCTGCCAGACCGAGCAAATTAACCAATGGAAAGCAGTCCAGGGTCAGTTCTTTTTTATATATTCAAAGTCAAACAAGGGTAAGATGCGAACTGTTCATCATTGGGGTCCATCCGTGTTTAAAGAGGAGAAAAAGCTCGAGTCAAAAGTCCCAGATCAACATCCCATCTTCCTCTTTATGAGTGCAGGCGGACACTATAGTCTATAGCATATATAGATCTTCTTGACCGAAAGTAAAACTGAGAACCCATTGCCTTTCTGACTTTAGCTTGCTGCAATTTATGATGGAGTTGGGACTTAGACAAATTCTAGAATACAACCATTCAACTATTTCACCATGCTTTCTTTCTATTATATATATATATATAAAGGCTACAGTGCACATATGGTCGTCTTTCCATCGTGTACAGTCAAGACTTGTCGTTGATCTGCTACAGTACGTAAATTGTATGGCAGACGATTTAGGAGCTGAAGATACCGAAAAGGGTGCTAGTTTTGCATGAAGTACATGATCATTCATCAACATGACATTGCATACAAGTGTAGAAATTCTCATGTAGATGCTTGATCTGATCTATCACCTATAATTAAGTTTCCTCTAAAGTAATCTTGTCTGCTTATGATCAACATCATGCCCTAAGCTAAACCGACTCCAAAACAGAATGGTGGATTTAGTTCTTGAGGTGGCATATATATCATCAAGTTATTATCATTGTTATGATATAAAAGTAATCAACAGCTATATTACATCATCGTAATATAATGATATCGTCAAATGCTTAACATTACTAATTTCAGAATTCTAATATTTATTTTCATTAGTTAAAACATATCAAACTTAATTCATTTCTATATTAAAAACTTTTACTTTTTTTGTTTTTAAAAAATTAGGTCAGTAAAAATCCAAACTGCCAATTTCTCGCCATCATTTGCAAGTATGACATAGAGACAAACGAACTGCACATTTTCAGATAGTCCAAGATTTTTTTATTGTACATGGTGCATGATGGTGATGTCTGCAGCAAGGAACTCATATGATCAAAGCAGAAAGAAATGTTCTTAAAGAAAAATCTATCAATGCTAAACAAATTTAACGTGATCTCTAGACGTATTAGTTAAATCCAGCAATTGTCAATCCTCTTTATGATAGATATAAAGCTCATATCTTGTGTCCACAGGCAATCTTAAATTCCATATTTCTGTACCATTTGTCGTACTTGGAAAACTAAAACACCTTGACCCTTATGTTTTACGTAGCAAATTTTAATTGGTAGTGAGCAGAAATATTTAGCTGAAATTGTTATAATAGGAGAATTCGAAACCACTGCGCCCTTCCAAAAAATGGGTATTTGGAATGCTTCATCCTTGAGTCGTGGGTCCAGCAGAGGGTGACGAAATGCGGGCATGGCGGGATTTGCATAAGAAAAATCCTTGCAGCAAGATCAACCCTGACATCCGGGCTTGGCTGGGGGACATGGGAGCTCATTTTATGGATCATGACAAAAGCATTACATCATTTCTTTCACATGGATCCCTAACTTCGAATCCATTATATTACTGGTTAATTAATTAACTACATTTCTTTGTAAAATTTGCATTAGACATGTAGCACATTGCTGGTATATTACTGGGGGTTATCTTAGAAAAAATTATCTTATTCAGGGTACCAGTATATAAATGTTCCCATGAAAAATACATAAGTAAATAAATAAATCATAGGCTTCTGATATTTCATAGGTGGAGCTTTCTTTTATTTGGTTCTGCCCGTCCTTGATGTCAAATCTTGAATAGAAGACTTTGTTTATAGTGTTAGAGAGAGGACTAATGCAGCCGGCAAGCTTCTTTGGGATAAACTTTTAGAAGTCATTTTTCTTGGAGCTTTTCTTGTAGCATGTTTATGTCTGCCAGCAAGACGTGTTTTATCTTCGTGGGACCTTGGCTCGTTGATGGTAAAATGCTAACTTTAAGGACACCTATCTTCTATTCACTACAAAAAGCAACATTATCTAGCCAAGAAATTGTCAAACCTACACCAACCTTTGAGGACTATTATGGACTACACATTCGGGTTACGGATTGTATCTTTGGCTTAAAAGAATGATTCACTTTCGTTCACGATGTCAATCATTGGACTGCACAATAGTTATGTCAAGATCCATGTAGATGGATGGAAGAAAAATGTTAAAGTACTTTAAGAGTCATACAAGATGTGATCTAATTGATGTCGTAAAAGAAGACCAATAATTCTTTCACACAAAAGATACAATCTAAAACCACACATCCAAGCTCGGGTTTGACCAAACATATCAAAGGTTTGGCCCCATATGGGTTCTTTTTCACAAATTTTTCCCCATCGATGTCATTGCACATTTGATGCTCCAGACCTTTTGTGACTTCCAATCCTGCAATCCAATTCATATTCTATATGTTGTTTATGTATAGTTTTATATCAATGAATGTATTAAATATTTGTGTAACGTTTTACTCCTGCAGGCATGCACATGCGCCCATACTTCAAGATATATATATATATGTGTGTGTGTGTGTGTGTGTGAAAACAGATCATCTGAAAGCAAAATTGAGGATGGGATTCTAAGAGATTTATTTTGTATAAGTTAGGTCCACATTCAACATTCAACACTCACGTGGAGAGTCTCCTCCAGTTAGGAGAGGTGTGATCACTTTGAAAATGTCCAGTTCACATGATGGACTTACATTTATTTGGAATCAAAAGATTATGCTCATTATCTTCTGACAAGTTTTTTTTTTTTTTTTATGAACATTATCTTCTGACAAGTTAAATTGTGATATTTTCACCTGCTGCATTCTTCATTTGAGGTAAAATAGCCAACTTTGTGATAACTTTTTATTTGATCACGTATAATCCAGAATGAATTCTAACACATCACAGGCTTGGCTTGGGGTGAATCAAACCTTGCCCATGCGTTAAACGAGTATTACTCTTATCAAAAGGCCTGCAGGCTGGCCTTGCCACAACTGTATGCTCTGTATTTGTTATTTGAAATTCCACAGGCTCTTTGGATGCCCAGCCAACATGATATCCCTCATACTCCATGGTGGGGAGGTTTAAATATTATTACCAGTCGGAGGAGGAAAATTGCCGAATCCTTGAAGCCGACTTGCAATTCTAAAAACTTATCAGAAATCATCATATACTGATGCCCTACCCCGGTATCTCTCTCTTTCTCTCTCCATGTATCCCCTCTTAGTAGTAACTTTTGTTGGAATATATAACGTGGGGGCGTACAAAACCACGAGGATTCCCTCTGGGTTTTTACAAACAAAACTCTCAGTGGTGCGTACGGCTCTATCACTGTGGTGACACTCGTCCCATTTATCTTTGCCGGTTGCACGTCCGCTCACGTGAATCCTGCGTCCCGCTTGCCGTCTCTGACCGGCTGACTGGATTGGGCTGACCACTAATCCGAAATTACGGATCTACCCATAACTTCTCGTAAATAGGCTTGAGTACGCGATCAAATCCTCCAGGGGAAGTAGCAAAACTGTCGTTTCGACTGCCACGGCTGCACGTGCCATCACGTGGCTTTGACCGTCCATATGGACGTGTCTCGGATTCGTCGGCAGTTTGTCGCAGAGGAAAGAAGTCCATCGTTGGCCGCGTGCTACGGCGGCGCTCGGGTGTCGGGTGTGTCCCAACCAAGCATACCACCATTGTGCGGCTGTCAATTGGGCCGGTACAGTCCAATCTGGCCCACAGAATATTGCTAATTTGAGGGGAAATTTGGCTTCCTCTACACTTTTTTGAGGATGTCTATTTTATAGATGGCGATTCCTTCCTTTGTTCCTTGGAGGTTTTCCCTAATTTCTCTTTTCGAAAAAAAACACAGAACTATTTTAGAATTACAAAATGAAATACTAAAAATAATATTTTTTCATCTATAATTCTTTGCATTAAGGCATAAATTTCATGTCTTCATAGATTTCAATAAAATAACATTCACGCTGAAAATTCTACCTAGCGACTCAATAATTCATCTTATAGACCCAGCTCAAAAGTACATTAGAATATATGTAAAATTCCAACCGTCCTAAAATTAACATTATTTGGTGTGCAATAAAGAATAACTTAAGATATTTATTTTTCCTATTTAATTTAATATGTATTTACGTGCAAACTTTTACCAATTATGTTGCAACACAAAGTCATACGTACACTATAGAAGGTCAAGGAATACGGAGGATCGGTTCCATTGGTGATGTGAGATAAGATTGAGTCGAGATCAAGACCTCCACGAATTAAACAATGTTGGCTAGACATCATTTATTAGTAGGTCTGGATCATCCCCCTCCATTGTGCACTGCCACCAGAAGATACATCGGTTGTCTACGTAACAACGTTACAAGGAAACAACGGTCATCAGCTATGACCTCACCCACCGGCCACCACTCATACACGGTAACAAAAGTGAATTAATCCCATGTTTTGACGTTCCTTTTGTACTAAAAAAAAGGACTTCTGGAGATGCGGATTCCCCCGGCGACCGACATTCCTACGAAACCATGACTTTGACCAGTCCAAATACAGAGCATGCAAGGAGGTGGGCCGTGTAGTGCTTATATTTTTAAGATTCTTGATCTCGATATATATATATATATATATATATATATATATATATATATATATATATATATATTCACAGAGCAGCCAGGCCTGCCACCATAGATTAGTGACAATCCCTATGGCAGTACAAAGTGATTACAGTGAACCACAAGACTTAGCATACGCAGTGTTCAAGGTTCCAATAGCAGCTGAAATGAATAGATACAGATGGCCAAGGGAACTAAGGGGGCATGAAACTGCTCTGGTCGTCTCAAACAAAGATCATGTAGTAGTAATGCAGCTGGTAAATAACAAATACCAAATTCATAATTTGATTAGCAAGCAGAGAGTACATGCCAATTTGCACTTCTGCATCAAGTCATAATCCTTATTTTTTCCCCTGCCAGTCTCGTGATCATGCAAGAAAATACTTCTCCAGCATTCCACTTCTTTTGTGCATTCGTTATTGTTGGAGCTTTGCATTGTATGAGATTTCCATCTCCTCTTGCAACAACATTGACAGCACCAGTAGGTCAGTAACCGAGCAATTTCTGTCAAGATTTTCACCTCCATGTTTTCTTTGGGTTGGAGTGTTGTTTCGTAGATGTAGAAATTTGCTAAGAAGAGCAAAAAAAATAAAATTAGTTTGAAAAAGCAAAATCCAGAACCATATGCTCCTACTTGCAACGTTTTACAACAAGTGTAGGAAACTTATGGATTCGTTGGTAACATTCTGCTGAAATAACCTTACCAGTTTTCCATTTAGTAGGTTCAGTTGTGATTCAAGATCTTATGATTATCCCAAATTAACTGGGTGCAATTTCTTTCATTAATTGGTCATTGAAAAAAGTAAGCTAGAAAAGGAGAAGAAAAAGGTAGCCTGCTGATGATGAATTAACACATGCCCCATTATCAACTAGTTAATTTGGTGCCGATTAAATAGAGATTTTTGTTAACAACCTCATTATTTCAACATATTGGCAAAATCTAAAGGCTGAAATGTCAAAATTGAGCAGAAGATTGAAAACAGTGGATCATACCTTGCAAGATTTTAACAGTGGGTGCAGGAAGGATGATCTGAAAAATCTAAATGACTTGCCAGGGAAAGTTCGTTCCCATTCTTTTATGCACAAGAAAAGAGAAGCATGCTTCAAAATACAGTCATAATAAAGACAAACACCAATCCCTACAGTCTTCTAAAAGAGAGTGCCGTCAATCTACACCACAGGATCTGTAAGGCAGAAAAATAGCTCAGTAACATGCAATCTGAAAGTTTTACGATAACCAATTAAAAGTTTGCATAACTTCAGTTTATCAAAGTCTGGGAACGTAATAAAGAATGCAGAACATACGAGATATGCAAGTGTTTTCTGCTTACGGACCATTCTCAGACTGCTCTTATTCCACTCATGTTAAGTTCTTCTTAAAGCTGCGGCATGGTCGGTGATACTTCTTATGAGCAAATTACAAACAGAAAAAAGTTTGTGTGAACCACATTTATAAAAAAAATTAGAAAAAAATGATGTCAGATTATATACAATGCAATTTTAGTTAATGCAACTACGTGAAATGTAATGTCGACCATATTCAAGATAGAGTTTCTATGAGGCATCACTGATAACAATTACAATATTAAAAAACCACTTAAGCTATCCAAAGGCAACAAAAACTCCTAGCTGACTTTCTTTTTCCCTTTCTCAACATTTCAAAAAATCAATAGGTAACAGTTATTTTGGAGAACCTCCTGCGCAAGATCATCTCCAACAGAAAAAAAACAAAACCTCCATTTTTGAAGTGTTTCACTTTTAATTTATAACCCCTGTCTTGATTACAATCTTGAGAGCCTATAACATAACCTCTGCTTCGATGTAAACTTAGCGTCCTAACCTGTCACTAATTTTGTGCTTATAAAATACAAGCATCCCTTGCAAATGTACAATAACTGTGACCAAGTAGCACTACATATCTTTCCATCAAGAAAACAAATAGCTCCTTGAGTAGTCAGAACCTGCTACGCCAACAAACAAATGTGAATGCTACTAAAGGTGAATGCAATGCTCTGAATCTCCCCATTTACTATATCTAATTGTTTCTGATTCCTAACTGGGTGCTAAAGAAGATACTATTCGCAGAACCTTCTTAGGGAAAGGGTCCAACTCTGTATCTGGTTTCTCTTGTCTATCAGCTCGGAGTCCTACCTATAAATCAAAACAAGACGGGGGTTTATGAGCAAAGAGTTTAGAGGAGAGGAATCAGGCCCAATTGGGCAAATGGATATGGAGATATTTTGACTGCGAGTGACAGTTATCTGTGGAGGAAACTTATCAAGAATGCTACTATGGGAGAAAGAGATTTGGTCCCAGGATGAGGAGATCTCTAAATACTCTCTCTCACATTTGGGAGGATATTATAAAAGCTGCAAATTGTCTATGGTGTTCCTAGGGCTTTAAGCTCGGAAATGGTAATCAGATTCTGGGAAGATCCTTGGGTCAGTGATCTTCCCTTTTGCTCTATTTCTGGATCTATATAAAGTGTCAATAAAAAATCTAGCAGTGATGGATTACATGAGTAGAATAGATGGTCGGGAAGGCCTTTAACCGTAGGGAAATAGCAGCAATGGTCTGACCTGATGGAAATCCTTAGTATCATCTCACAGGGCAGGGGCTGCAATAGACCCTATAGGAAACTTGAAGCTTTGAAAGAATTCTCTGTTAATTCACCATATAAATTTTTGAACCAAGGTAGTATTAAGTGCCCCTAAAAAATTCTAAAATATTCTCTTGGTTGGCAATCAAGAACAAAATTCATACTAAGGATAATATGTCAAAGAAGGGTGAAACGCTCCAGGGGGTTGTGTCTGGTGTAATAATCACCCCAAAGAATTTGCAGCCCATCTTTTCTTGAACTGCAGCTTTGCTAGGAGAGATTGGAAGAGGGTCAAGGAGAAGCTGGGTGTGAAAGGTCGACCTCCCTCTCCAATCTCTTTATGGACAGCGAAGCAAATACAGGTTTGGATCGGCTTGTTCTTGCCTATATTTTGGAATTTTGGCAGGAAAAAACACGCTCATCTTTCTGAAGAAATGGAATTTTCCAGTGCTTTTTTTTTTCTTCTGATTGAAAGGGAGGTACGACCACCCATTTTTATTGAAAAGAATAAGGTTACAGGGAAAAAAATTTTGGAGTTACTGCCGAATGCAACCACAGTCACTCTAGAAGGTTACAGAGAGAGTTATATAAAGAAAGCAGAAACTGACACTCAGAGGAGCTGAAGAGACTACACAATGGCCACAAACAACAACCTGCCACTACATATAATTTCAGATCCAGGAATGCCTGAAGAAAAAGGAACATCCACAGGAGCATCTGTCATACAAATTTCTGGACTGGAATCTCTGAAAACTCTTCTGTTCACCAAAGCAGAGTTATCAGACGGTCAGCCGTTGTGGTAGCAATTTTAGTGACCACCGAATCTTGTCATGGCCATCTCGAAGCTTTGTAGAACAGAGATGACCCCAATCGACATCAGTTCTGCTTCTTTGAAGGAGTTCTTAGTCTGTACCATATTCTTCATTCTTCAATAAATTGTGTGGGTCTTACGCTCCCCGTCCTCATTCTCTTTTAAAAATAAAAGAAAGAAACATTAGTCTTGGTAGTTTGTATTTTTATAAATTCACCAGCACCAAATAAAGTAAAATAAGCACCAGCTCTTTTGTACAACAGGATACTGTGATGGTTTGACCAACTAAAAGCTCATTGATTGCCCCCCCCCCCCCCCCCCCCCCCCCCCCCCTCTCTCTCTCTATATATATATATAAGATCTTATTTTGCTTGTTTTAATTGTAAAAGATAAATCATGGCAAAATCTGCAAGCAAAACGATAGAAAGCAAGACTAATCAGTAGCTACTTGATATTTCTACTAGATATAAGCAATTTTAAGTAATCCAACAAAGTTATACAAGAAACTTGCATCGCTAAATAATCCTCTATATTTATGTAAAGATGGAGAGAAAATTTTTTGTGCAGTTCTCATCAATTTACGTCAGTTAAATCTTAAGAAGGAACAAGATTTTATCTACAGAAGAGACGTCTTTTCAAACTATATCAATGCTTTAGGAATGTTTTTATATAGCTCAAACACCAATATTTGTCAAGGATAGATACAGTCATTTGTAAAGATTTTTAGGTGACATCCATCAGCAATACTTGATTTGAAAATATGGCAGAAGAAACTATGAGTTGCATCTGAAAAACTTGATCAACAAAGATTATGCCACTTTGCACAAGAGATCCATGAAGCTAGATATACAAAACCCAGTTTGTTGAAATCAGGGTACTAAAGACAACTGAAACAAGGAAAAGCACACATCAAAAGTTTGAACTAGAACGTAAGGCCAGCGTATATCATCCTACACAGACAATGGAATGCTTCTTACACAAAGCAAAACTATCATCGGAAGTTGAACCGTATAAAAGTAAAATAACAAGCCCAGTTCACAATACTTAGCTTCCCAAAAATTACCTCAGAAAGGGGTGGGACGGTTGTAGGATCAAAGTCACCACAATTCCCAGGATCTGGGAACACAGACATGACCTAGAACATTGAGATCATAAATTGTCAAACACACCATATAGCATCAGAAAGAGTCCGAACTGAACACTGCATGTAGTAACATAGAAAAATTAAAATAACAAAAAAAAACCAAAAAAAAAAAAAAGCTTAAGATATTTGAGATCACAAAATTGCCAGTCTTGATTCCATAATATTCATGTTTACCTGTTTTTGGGTGAATGCAAAAGGGTGCCTTCAGCAAATGATTCATGTGTTTTGAGAAGTGACATATGAAATGTCATATGAGAAAAGAAAATAAGAGTTGATGATATACCAAGAAACCACATGCATGAAGGAAAGAGCATTATGTACCTCCATGCCAAGTCTAGGGTAGGTATAAGAGAAAACAATCTCCTCTACACAACTATGAAGCCCTAGTGCCTGGAATATGGTAAAAATGGACGATTTGAGAATGAATTATTATGAATAAATGTTCATAAAAATCCTTGATGGTACATCCAAATTATATCTCATTTCTTTCAAAAAGTCTTCTTTTGTATCTCTTACCAAATTTCTTACCACATATTCAACCCATCAACTGGTATTATGGATCCAAACAATCTCCCACTATTTCCCCATTTTATTCACATGCCACTTCTAGTTATTCTAACTTTATGCCTCCTGATCTTATTGCAGAATACCTAAGCATCCTATCTTTATAATGCTCATCTAAAATTTAAGAACTCTTCTGTATGCAGCTATGTGATCCATATGATAAAGCAGGTTTTAAGACATAATATAGAATTTTCTGCCTCATTTGTATACAAAACAAACAGATAGATACACCAGAGTCACATCTTTACTTCAATCAATTGCTTTAGAACTGTTGGAAAGATCCTCAAACCTCTTGCTACAACACAAATCCAATAAACCAAAAACACTTCATTGAGAACCCCTTTTGCCTCAATTCAAGCTACATACTTGAGTTCTAGACCTTGTATATACTTATTAACTACATTCCATGTATTCTTAAGGAGTTCAGGCATAGCCTAGCAATCTTTCATTAAGGTATGAAAGAAACAAGTACAGAAGGAAATAAAAAGGAAAAAAAAGAAAAGAAGAGGAAAGGAAGGAAGAAAGAAAGGAAGAGAAGAAAAGGAAAATGAAAAAAAGTGCAACTCAAAATGAAGCTAAAAGTCAGCCTTCCTTAAGCACAGCACTTGCTTGATAGTATTTTTCAAATCCAACTAAATTTTGTATCTTATTCCTCATAAACTTATTTTGCACTGATTCTCATAGTAAACATTGTATTACCTAACATTAGCAAGAGCCTATTATAGATATTAATCATTTATAACAAATGTTAAAGATAAGGGCATAAATGAACATGTGGAAAAAGCCTATTGATGGAAGTTACCTAGTCTCCCAATTAGTAGTTTGTGCACTTGTTGTTAGTTATGTTGGTGTGGTCCTTCCTCACATAGGACCCACCATTTTAAACAAAAAGGGTGAGGCAACATGGCTTTTTAGAGCAGCACGAAGTTTTTTTCAGTGTGGAGCTTGAGTAGCGCGCGGAACCTTTTTGTGTGGCACAGAATTTCTCTTGTGATGCAGAAACCTTTTGAGATGTGGAAAAGAGTTCACAATGGAATCTAACTTTTGGCTATAAAAGGGGGAGCCTGTGGATGTGAACACAGGAAGCCATGAGTCACAAAAAGGAGATAGAGAGAGAGAGAGAAGAAGAGAGGCTTGGAAGGTGCTTTGTTCAGATTGGAAAATGTTGATTGGAGGAGTTTGCTCAATCTCAGGTTAGAGTTATTTCATTAAGGGTTCTATTGGAGGTTTGTTTAATCTTAGATTTTTTCTTTCTTATATTAGAAGCAGTGTTCTCAACATGATGTCAGAGAAAGTTTTTGTACTCTAAACTATTATTTTAGTGGAAGCTCCTTACTCTCATCCCTGTATATACTTAGGCTTTGGCCGAACCATGTTAAATTCTAGTATTCTTGCAATTGTTGTAATTTTTTTGTATTTTTGGTATTATTATCTTTCAATACTTGAAACCCAACAAGTGGTATTAGAGCAAGGTTCCACCAAATCCAGAGTATTGAAGAAAGAGTTGACATGGTAATAGATGGAGGACTAATCTTCGTCGGGTACTATAAGTCTATGATCAAGCTAATGTCAACCAACTACTCGATTTGGAAGCCTCGCATGGAAGACCTCCTTTACTACAAAGATCTTCATGATCCAGTTGAGGGAGTTATTGCTCAGCCCGACAAAATTTCAGACAGAGAATGGGAGAAATTAAATCGCAAAATCATTGGGCTCATCCGCCAGTGGATTGATGATAGCATCTTCTACCATGTTTCAATGGAGGTTAATACCCATAGCCTCTAGTTAAAATTGAAAAGCCTATATGAGAGAAAGACGGCACAGAACAAGATGTTCCTAATTCATAAATTGGTGAACATAAAATATGAGGAGGCTTCTGTGGTAGAGCATCTAAGCAACTTTCAAAATGTGGTGAACCAGTCTGCCATGATGAAGATGGTGTTAGATGAGAAGCTCTAGGCCCTACTGTTGTTGAGTTTCTTGCCCAACAGTTGGGAGACTCTGATGGTCTCTCTAAGCAATTCTTCATCAGAGGGTTCGATAGCCTTGGCAATGGCGAAAGACGCATGCTTAATAAGGAGGCCAGGAAGAAGGAGCAAGGGGTCTTAAGCCACAATAAGGCCCTTGTCATGGAAAGAAAGGGAAGAAGCAAGCACAGGGACTTCCAATCTAACTCGGATAATGGCCATGCCAAATCACGGGGGTGATCCAAGTCCTGAAGTGATAGGTGTTACAACTATGACAAAAATGACCACTTTAAGAAAGACTGTCGATTACTAAAGAAGAAGAAATCAAAGAATAAATCAGGCGATGACTCTAGCTCGAACAATGAGACGATAGCCTTAGCTATGGTTGGAGAGGTGATCGCTGTTTGTGGCACATTAGATGATGATCTTACAGGTACTACTAGCTAGGACTCTACATGGGTGATCAATTCGGCCACTTCATATCATGTTACGGCTAGGCGGGGATTATTCTCATCTTATAGTTTTGATAACTTTGAGACGATAAAGATAGAAAATGATGGAGAATCAAAAATCATTGGCGTCAGGGATATTGTGCTGATCACAAGCTTGGGGTATAGGCTAGTGTTGAAGGATGTTCGACATGTACCAAATAGCCACCTGAACCTGTTATCGACAAGGGTATTAGATAAGGGCTACTACAGTGTGCTTGGCGATGGCAAGTAGAAGCTAACCAATAAATCACTAGTAGCAGCTAGAGGCATCAAGCAAAGCTCTCTCTATTTCATGCAAGCCAAGCTCTGTAAGAAGGCGGTGAACGTAATGGAAGAACCTTTTACCTTAGAATTATGGCATCGGCGACTGGGAGATATAAGCCAAAAGGGGATGTCAATTTTGGCCAAGAAGAAGGCTCTTCCCACCGATGGTTCTGGATTGAAGACATGCAAAAACTACCTGATGGATAAGCAAACTCGAGTTTCTTCTTATAATCTTTCCTCTAAAAGAAAAACTGGTGTATTAGATCTTGTTCACATTGCTGTTTGTTCGATGATTGATAAATCTCTTAGTGGATGCTCTTACTTTATGACTTTTATCGATGATCACTCTCGGAAAGTTTGAGCATATGCTTTGAAAACAAAGGACCAGGTGCTCAAACATTCAAACAATTTCATGTCTCTATTGAAAGAGAGACTGGGTGAAAGTTGAAGTGCATACGAACGGACAACGGGGGTCTTTTCAAGAAATATTGTTAGTAGAATGGCATCATATTAGAGAAGATGGTGCCTAAGACACCGCAGCAGCATGGAGTTGCTAAGAGGATGAACAAAACAATCTACGAGAAGATCAAGAGCATGCTTTTTCATGCTAAACTACCGAAGGCATTTTGGGGAGAGGCATGTCATCAATCTTTCTTCTTTCTATGCTCTTAAGGGTGATACACTGCAGAGGGTATGGTTGGGGAAAGATGTTTCTTATGATTATTTAAAAATTTTTGGATGTAAGATGTTCGTGCATATTCCCAAGGATAAGAGGTCCAAACTAGATGCTAAGACGAAGTAGTGCATATTCCTAGGCTATGGTGAAGACAGAGAGTTTGGCTACTGGTTGTGGGATCTTGTAGAGCGGAAGATTGTGCGCAGCCGTGATGTTGTTTCCTTGGAGGATCAGATGATCGATGACTTTGAGAAGCCGAACAAGCCAAAGTTGTCCCCGAGTAGCCCGATAGACTTGTGCTTAGATACTTTCTCAGGAGTCTTGATGACAGGATAGCAACTATAGATGATGGTACACATGACAGTCATGAGGATGAGAAAAGTGCGGGCGATGTTCAAATTGAGCCACATCCTGAACCAACTGTACAAGAGGTCCGGAGATCCATAAGAGCAGAGGCTGTTCATGAGATACCCACCGCAGAATTACATGCTACTGACGGATCCGGGGGAGCTTGAGTCCTACTTCAAAGCCACATGGAAGAACAACATAATGAGGAGTGGATGGAGGCAATGAAGGAGGAGATGAATTCTTTGCAGAAAAACAATATATATGAGTTGGTGAAGCTGCCTAAAGAAAAGTGAGTACTTAAAAATAAATAGATGTTTAGGTTGAAGCCATAGGAGAATAGTTCACAACTAAGGTACAAGGCGAGGTTAGTTGTGAAAGGTTTTGGTCAGAGGGAGGGCATCGATTTTAAAGAGATTTTCTCATCCATTGTGAAGCTCACGTCCATTTTAGTTGTCCTTGGTCTCGCTACTTGTTTAGACCTTAAGGTGGAACAACTTGATGTGAAAATGGCATTCCTTCATTATGACTGGGAGGAGGAAATATATATGGAGCAACCAAAAGGGTTCGAAATTAAAGGCAAGGAGAACCTAGTGTGCCACTTGAAGAAAAGCCTTTATGGGCTGAAGCAAGCACCACGATAGTGGTACAAGAAGTTTGATTCCTTTATGATGGAAAATGGATATAAAAGAATAAGTTCCGACCATTGCATGTTCATAAAGAAATTCTCTTACGATAATTTTATCATACTTTTGCTATATATTGATGACATGATATTGCTAAAATCAATGACCTAAAGGTGAAGTTGGGTCAGGCATTCACAATGAAAGACTTGGGGCAGGCCAAAACAATCTTAAGGATGAGAATCACCCAAGATAGAAGATCTAGGAAGTTATGGTTATCACAGGAGGCTTATGTTGAGAAGGTGCTGGACTGATTCAACATGAACAGAATGAATCTAGTGGTGAGTCCGCTTGCACGATACTTTAAATTGACTAAAAAGCAAAATCCAAAAAGCGAGAAGGACCAAGTGGAGATGAGTAAGATTCCTTATGTTTCTGCCGTGGGGAGTCTTATGTATGTTATGGTGTGCACCAGGCCCGACATTGTTAATGTGGTTGGTGTGGTTAGCCGATTTCTTTTAAACCTCAGGAAGGAGCATTGAGAAGCAGTGAAGTGAATAATGAGGTACCTTAAAGTGACATCCAGGATATGTTTATGCTATGGCAGTGGAAATTCTATGCTACAGGCTTACGTAAATGCGGAGTGGACACATAGAAATCCATGTCAGCTTATCTGATGATATTCTCAAGGGGAGCAGTATCGTGGCAATCAAAGTTACAGAAGCGTGTTGCACTATCATTGACGGAGGCAGAATACATTGCTATAACGGAGGTCAATAAAGAAGTACTGTAGTTAAAGAACTTATTGGAGGAGCTTGGCAGGGAGCAAAAGATGTATGTCGTCTAGAACTATAGCCAGAGTGACATTCATCTCAGTAAGAACTCGGAGTTTCATTCTGTTAGAATTGAGTAAATAATGGTATACATTATGGTGTATATTTCTTATATAATCCTATCTAGAAAATATATAATAGGAGATCAATGATTCAATTATGGTATACATTATGATGTATATTTTCTATATATATATAATCCTATTGAGGAAATACATCAATA
This sequence comes from Cocos nucifera, assembly GCA_006176705.1. Taxonomy (NCBI): domain Eukaryota; kingdom Viridiplantae; phylum Streptophyta; class Magnoliopsida; order Arecales; family Arecaceae; genus Cocos; species Cocos nucifera. The sequence goes on along the minus strand of QRFJ01004408.1, from coordinate 59,784 downwards.
GGAGATCAATGGTTCATTGTATCTAGATAGTTTTTAAGATCTTATTGCTCTATATATAGAGCCTCTTGTAACATGAAAAGATATACAATCATTTTTCTTTTCATAGCTACTTATTTCTCTCTCTTTCTTTTTATAATTGTTCTTCATAAATATTCTCTTCCTTCAACATGGTATCAGTCTATCAGAGCCAGACTCTAGCTACACAAATCCCTAGCCACCTTCCTCTCCTTCCCACAGCCTTCGAGTTTTCTCCACTATTTTGGCCCCGATCAAGGTATAGATTCCCTTGTCCTCTTATCTATGCTATGATTAGGACTCTTCTTCCTTATGTGCTGCCATTGTTATCCTCAGATCTATACGGCGTCATCTTCAGAAGTCCCGAAGTCCATTCCTTTAGGCACCATGATCAAGTTGAATGGTGCTAATTATATCCTCTGGGCTCAGGCCTTCCACTTCTTTGTTGGTTCTCAACATAAGTTGAAACATCTTACTGATGCCCCTCTTGATGCCTTCTCTTCTAAGTTTTCTGATGGCGAGACGACAACTAAAACTATGAATAAGTGGCAGGACGATAACTACGCAGTTATCATTTGGCTTTTGAATAGTTGTAAATTCTCAGTAAGTGCCAATATTATATTTCTACCTGCTGCAAAAGATATGTGGGATGCTCTCAAGGAGATGTATGGGCATAAGAAGAATATTAGCCATGTTTATGTCCTATATGAGCAGATCTTTAATCTTCGTTAAGATAGACAATCTATCAATGACTATTTTGCTGCACTTAAATGCAAATGGGATGAACTGACTGTTTATCATCCCATTACTATTGATGCGACAGTCTTGAAGCAACAACATGAGAAATTTCTTGTAGCCAAGTTTTTCTCCAGATTGGATGATAGTCTCTATCATATTCGATAGTCTCTCTTGTCTGACTTATTGTCCCATCGTTGACTAGTGCCTTTGCTCGTGTACTCCAAGCATCTACCATCACTGTTGCTTCTGAATTTTCTCCTACATCTGTTGATCAGTTTGCTCATGTTGCTTCTAGGGGATATGGCCAGGGCCATGGTCGCAATTTTCTTCCATGTATTCACTGCACTCGCACTAATAATCCTTTTGAGCAGTGTTGGCAGAAGTTTGGTAAATCAGAGACCGTTAAATCAATTGTTGTTGCTCCTGCTAGTGCTGTCCTTATTTTTTAAACCATGAGCGATGTTATTACACTTACTAAGATGGAGTATGATAGATTATTGCAGCCACATGCCTCTTCATTCCTTGCATCTCCATCTTTTAGGTCTGCATTGGCTGCTGCCCATGGTAATCCTGGCTTCTAGACTCTAGCGCATCCACCCATATGACAGGTAACCAGTCTCTATTTTCACTTTGTTCCTTTCTTCTACTCATCCTCCTGTATCTATTATTGATGGCTCCTTCCTCAAGTTCTGGGAGAGGGGTTAGTGGTTGCCTCCTCTTCTTTATCTCTTAATAGAGTTATCTATATTTCTAATTTTTCTGCTAGTCTTCTATCCATAAGTCACCTCACCCATTCATTGGCCAGTTCAGTTACTTTTTTCCTTCCTTGCGTGTCTTTCAGGATTTCAGGACTGGGAAGCAGATTGGTGGCGGGCATGAGTTGTGGGATCTTTACTATCTGGATATGGAACCTGCTACCACTGTTGCTATTTCTCCTACTGCTCCTCAGGATTCAAATATATCTCTTTGGCATTGTAGACTTGTCCATCTTAGTATCTTGTCATTGAGTAAATTTGTATCTATCCCTTCTACCTTATCCTATTCGCCATGCATAGCTTGTGAGTTTAGCAAGCACCATCATGTGTTTTTCCCTTCTAGTGTCAATAGTTAGAGTAATACTCCTTTTGAGATTATTCATTCGGACATCTGGGGTCCGAGTCTTGTGTCATCTCATTTTGAGTTTTGCTACTTTGTTACCTTTATTGATGATTGTACTCGGATTACTTGGGTATATCTTCTTCGGAGTCAATCTGATGTCTTTAGTATATTTAAAGAATTTGATATGGAAATAAAGACTCAATTTTCTATGTCTATTAAGATTCTTCGCATGGATAATGCCTTAGAACTTGTAGGCTCTTTGTTTAAAAAATTTCATGTCTCTAATGGTATTATTCATTAGACCTCCTATGCATACACTTCTCAGCAAAATAAGATTACTAAACATAAGAATCGTATCCTCCTGAATATGACCCGCATCTTGATGTTTTAGATGCATATGCCTAAAAAATATTGAGGGGATGCTACTCTTACTGTTTGCTATCTTATTAATCATCTCCCATCCTTTATTCTATTGTTTCCGATGGCTGCTCTGATATCAGTTGTTGTTTCAGATGGCTGCTCTGATATCAATCTATTGGAAACAATCCTTGCTACTCAATGATTGCAGAAACAACAATAAAGATCCAAGAAAAGGGATAGCCTTTCTATTAAAATCCTAGCAAACCCTAGGACATGGAAAAAAAGGGAGAAAACGAGAGAGAAAGAGAGATTTCAGGAAGAAAAGGCTTGTATTGATTCCGTGCTTAGTTTATAAAACTTAGTACAGAGTATATATATCTAGTCAAATAAGATCCAATCTAAAAAACTTCTCTAACTAACCTAATGTAATGCACTCCCTAAGCCCATGTACACCCATGTCTCCCATGCGCACATCTATTGGACAAATCCCAGTCCAATCCATAGGTTAGCCCCCTTAGGACCTTACAAACCAAGGCCTTAAGTTTCTAGGATTAAATCCAATCCTAGGCCAGAATAGAAACTATGTTCTATTTTGTTCACAGCTCGAGCTGGTTCGGTCAGCAATCGGGTCGGCTCAACGGTGATGTCTCCTACGAGAGTCCGAATTACCACTCTCTGTTCTTCTGCTCGGGCAGGCTCTCCCAGGGTTCAAGCTGGCTCGACTTCTACTCGGACTGACTTTGGTACGAATCGAGCTAGCTCTTCCAGCATATCAGCTAGATATGCTTTCTGGACTTCTGCTCGAGCCATCTCTCTCAAAATTCGGGCTGGCTCATCTTCAGCTCAAGTTGGCTCTTTTACAACTCCAGCTAGCTCTTCTGATAGGATCCAAGCCAGCTCTTTTGAAGCATTTACCGAAGCTTTTCGATGGTTGATTTCATTTGCTCCTTGCTCTCTTTCCACTTGCTTCCAAGGCTTGAGAGCACTATACCTAAGCTCACAATCTCCATCTTGGTACTCTCAAGTTCTTGTGAACTTAGCTCTATCCGACAATCCCATCAATACCATGCAATTATAAAAGTTATTCCATGAAAGTACCTTTATGAGTACATCAGCTGAATTTTTTTTGGTGTGAACCTTCAGTCCTTCACCAACTTCACTTCACCATCCTCCACTAGCTCTCTGATCTTATAGTATCTGATATCAATGTGCTTGGTCATCGCATGATACATAGAGTTCTATGCGAGCAACAAAGCACTCTGGCTGTCATAATGCATTTTATGAGAATCCCATCTCCAGCGCCAAGCCCTTCAATCATAAAGCCTCCTTCGCTGTCTTTGTGATTCCAATATACTCCGCTTCAGTAGTGGATAAGGACGTAATTGGTTGCAAGCAAGATCTCTATGAGACTAGACCTTCATACAAGCTAAATACAAAATCTATAGTCGAGCGTCAAGTATCCACATCTCCACTAAAATCTACATCCACAAATCTCTCCATTAGTCCTTGAGCTTTCTTAGACATGTTAGGATGTTCCTTAGTACCTTCCCGTTGACCATAGCAGATGTCGATCTTAACTGAACCTGCCAAGTATTTGAAGATACCCTTTAGTGCTCTCTAGTGCTCCTTTCCAGGCTAAGCCATAGATTTGCTCACTTGACTCACTGCATGGGTTAAATTTGGCCTACAACATATCATAGAGTACATAATACTTTCCACACCAGAAGCATATGGAATCTTTTCCATCTCTTGAATTTTTATCTCAGTCTGTGGTGACATGATGTTAGAGAGTCTGACATGCCTAACTAGTGGTAGCTCAGTCGGTTTAGCCTCCTTCATTCCAAATCTCTCCAAGACCTTCTTGATATATCCTCCTTGAGATAAATGCAGCAGCCTCTTGGTTTTGTCTCTGACGATTTTCATACCAAGAATCTTCTTTACAGGCCCCAAGTCCATCTCAAACTTCTGAGACAAAGCTTCTTTCAACTCTTGTACAACTTCTTTACTCTTGCATGCTATCAGTATGCCATCTACATACAAGAATAAGTATAACCAAGATCCATCTTCCAGAGACCTCACATATACATATGGGTCATGATCGCACCTGAAAAGTCTAATACTTCTCATATAAGTGTTACATCACTTGTACCATTGTCTAGGAGACTATTTCAATCCGTACAACAATTTCATCAGTAAAAAAATCTCTCTCTGACCCAGGCTTCCTAAAGCCCTGTGGCTACTCCATATATATGTTCTCCTCCAAATTTCCATTGGGAAATGCTATCTTAATGTCTATTTGCTCCAGTTCCAAATCATGAGTAGCAACTATACTCAACATCATTCTGATGGACGTATGTCTGACAATCGGAGAGAAGACTTCTGAGTAATCAATTCCTTCTCTCTGTGAGTATCCTTTGGCTACCAGTCTAGCCTTGTACCTCACTCCATCTTGCTCTGAAGGTGTCTCTTTTCTAGTGAAAATCCATTTGAAGCCAATGGATCGAGCATCATCTGGTAGATCCACCAGCTGCCATGTCCGATTTTTTTTGAGAGAATCCATCTCTTCCATCATGGCCTGCATCCATGACTCTTGATCCAAATCTTCATGGCCTCCTTAAAACTCTCTAGATCTCCATTGACAGTGATGAGAGCATAAGAAATAGTCTCATCAATGCCATATCGCACCAATTTGCGAATAGTGCGCTTTGGCTTATGTAGTGCCACTCTCATTGCAATATTCTGCAAGTATGCTATCTAAGGCTACCTCTGCACTTCTTCCAAGATAGATTGCTCTCCATGCTGGTCCTGCATAAGTGTATCACCATGCCTACCTAACTCTATCTCAAACTGATCACGACTTGAGGTTGATGTTAAGGGTAAATCACCTGTATCTGAAAGCTTTCCTATACTATCCTATGTTGTCTTCACAACTCCATCTGCACTTTTCAGCTTCAAGACGATATATTTTTCATTAAATATCATATTCTGACTGACAACACACCTCTGAGAATATGAATTCTACAGCAAGAAATCCTTCACACCTCATAGAAATCTGATGAATATCATCTTCTATGACTTTGGATCCAACTTGCTTCTGTCAGCTTCTTCTACCAAAGCATATGTAGGATAGACGAACATCTTTAGGTGGCCAAGCTCTACCTTCTTCCCACTCCAGATAGCCTCTGAAAGTCCTTCGTTCAATTTTCTATTGGGAGATCTATTAACAAGAATACATGCATAAATAAGAGCATTATCCCAAAATGATTTGGGCAGTAATGCCTGCAGCCTCAAGCTTCTGACCTTCTCTATCAGTATCTGATTCATCCTCTTCACAACACTGTTCTACTGAGGGATCATCTTCACTGTGTAATGACGTTTTATTCCATTTTTCTCACAGTATCTTCTGAATGCTAGGCTGATGTATTTTCTTCCATTATCAGACCTCAAATACTTCACTGACTACCCTACCTCCTTCTCCACCTCAACTCTCCAGATTTTAAATACAAAAAATATCTGATTTTTTTTTCATCAGATAAATCCATACCTTCCTAGAGAAATCATCTATAAAGATGATAAAATATCTCACTCCACCTCAAGATGCAACAGGTGCCGGTCCCGATACGTCTGAGTGAACAAACTTCAAAACAGCTTTACTTTGCTTGGTACTACTAGCAAATATAACTCGGTGCTGTTTGCTGTAGATACAGGACTCACATAGATCATCTTTTTTCTTTCTAATTACTGGAATTAGACCTTTTCTACTCAACTCCGTGAGCCCCCTATTACTCAAGTGATCCATACGATAGTGCCACAGCTTGTAGGCTAGCTGCTCCTTGTTGCTATAGATACCTCCATACTATCTATAATCACTGAGCCCTCCATCCTGTATAGGTTGTTGCTCAGTCTTCTTTTTTTCATTACCACCAATGCGCCCTTGAAAATCTTCAAACATCCACTATCTAGCTGATAACTGAAAGCATATCCCTGTCTTTCTAAGTAACCTAGGGATGTTGACCCTAGATTGATTTTGATGATAACAAAAGTATATGAGTATAAATTGTTATATTACTAACATTGTTTGTGAGGATATGTAGTTGTAAATCTCAAGTGCTCACAAACACCAAGTGTTCCCATTCATCAGTTATTCAAGATTTCAGAGAGGATATTTCAAATTGGAATCATCTTTCAAGAGGTTTTAATTAAGGATAAATCAAGACAAAAAGACAAATCTAACCTACAAAGTAAATTGGAGAAGAAAGGGTCATAAATAGTATTTGGCATGTTTGACACGTAAATTGGGTCGATCCAGTCTGAGACTGAGCTGTCCTAGTCTCAGTGGAAGCTGAAGACAGAAGGGCAGAATTTTTTCTTAACCCAGAGGACTGAGCCGATCTAGCTGAAAACTGAGCCAACCCAGTGGAACTAGACCGACCCAGTCACAAAGTGAGCCGTCCTAATCTCAGACAATAAAAGAAGACAAAAATAGTATTTCAGAATTTTTGAGACTGAGCTGACCCAGCTGAAAACTGAGTTGGCCCAGTGTCTATAACGATTAATTTTCAGTTTTGCAGCTTTTTCACTCCACATGTCCTCCAACGGCTATTTTGGATCTTTCAACGACTAGATTACTTCCAGAAGCCTATGATGATGACTTGTAATAGTGGAAAACCTAAGCGATACTTAAGAAAATACTTGAGATATGAAAAACAACTTTTGAACATACAAGAGAGAGCTTCTAAGCAAATTTTCAATCCTTCAAGTGTGTGAGCTCAATAGTGAAAAAAAAGGAGTGCTTTTTAGTGTTACCCTTATCCTTCCAACATCCTTAATCATAGAAAAGTTAGGCCATCATCATTGAAGATCAACTCCTACTTTTTTCAAGCATTCAAGAGAAGAAATCAAGCCTATAAGCCAAGCTTCTAGATTTTCTTCTTCTAAGCTTCAAGAGTTTGCTTTTATTTTATTTATTATATTATTTATTTTTTTATTTCAAGTTTTTTGGGATGAGAAACTTGGGTTGGTCCAAGCCTCGAGTTGGACGTTGTATTGGTTTGATTGGTGAGCCAAGGGTGAAATCAATCGGGGTTGATTGTGAGCTCGAAAAATAATCATATATGATTTTGGTTGGTAAGCTAGAAAAAACCAACTGAGTTTGATTGTAAGCCCAAAAAATAATCAGACTGTAATTCTTGTTGAAAATTATAGTTGAATTTCCAAGGGGTATTTTTGGAGAGTGGACGTAGGTGCTGAATTTGGCATCGAACAACTATAAAATTTATGTATTTATGATTGTGTATTTTTTACTTTATTGCTTTCATTCACCGCACATTACAAAGCTTGTTTCATTACTCATTGTGTGCACTTCACTTAGTTTAAATCATTTAAATCTGCACATTAGTCAAATCTTGTAATACCCAATTCATCTCCCCTCTTGGATAGCCATACATGGACAATAAGTGGTATCAGAGCAGATGCTCTAATATTTATTTATTGACCTAGCAGTCAAAAGATAAAAGATCTTGGCAACCCAAAATGGAAGCTCTATTTAATGAAGACCATTCCATTGATCGACCCCCATTGTTTGATGGCTTAAATTATACTTATTGGACAGTTAGGATAAAAATATTCATACAAGCACATGACTATAACTTATGAAATATTATTATCAATAGCCCCCACACACAATGCATTGATTGTTGATAAAGAAACAATCCAAGTAAATGCTAAAGCCATGAATATACTTTATTGCTCTTTGGATTTAAATATATTTAATACAATTTCTTAATGTATTTCAGCAAATCAAGTATGGAAGAAATTAAAAATGATTTATGGGAGAGCAAATCAAGAAAAAGAACCAAGCTCCCAAGAAGTTAAGGAAGCTCACCCCAATCTATGTCTCATGGCTCATGAGGATGCAAAGAAAAAGAAGAAGAAAAGATAAAGAAAAAAGAAAGTTTCGATTAGGGGAGAGCAAGGCATAGAAAAGAAAAATGAGGAAGAGGAAGAAGGTATCGCCAATCATTGCCTCATGGCTAATGTAAATGAGTTAAATCCTGAAAATTCTTCTGACTTTATATTTGATGAATTATATGAAGCCTTTAATGAATTAATGAATGATTTTGAAAAATTAAGGCTAAAAAATAAAGAATTCAAAAAGTCAAATCTTCTCTTAGCTAATTAAAAGAATAAATTATTAATTAAAAAAGAAGATATTTTGAAAGAAAATAATGTTTTAGCTAAAGAAAAGGAAGAACTTCTCAAATTTGAAAAATCTTTAGTTAAAGAAAAGAATAAACTCTTAATTGAAAAAGATGATTTCATGAAAGAAAAGAATTCATTTGCTAAAGAAAAAGAAAATCATTCAAATTCTGAAAAATCTCTTATGGAAGAGAACTCAAAACTAAGAAAAAAGATTGAAAGATTGAAGCCTATGCTTAACAAGTTTATAATTGACTGTCAAAAGCTTCAATTTATTTTGATCAATCAAAAAGTTATTTTCGATAAAGCTAGAATTGGCTATAATTCATCAAGAAAATAAAAATTTTTAAATAACATGTTTAGCAGAGCTTATTCTGAAAATCATTCTATAGTTTGCTTTAAATGCAACAAAGTAGGCCATAAAATTTCTGAATATAATTTTAAAAGAATGGGCCAAACTTTGATTAAACAAATTTGGGTTCCAAAGAAAACCTTGAATACTAACTCCTATGGACCCAAGATGATTTGGTACCAAAAATCATTAAGTGACTTTGCAGGTGCACTAAGGATCCAAATGAAATGAAAGGAAGAAAATTTTTATGGATGCCTTGAAAATGAAAAGGGATGGGTATTGATGCATGGTATAATCTAAATTTTTTTTCTCATATCATACCATCAATGATTGTTAAAGTTATTTTAATTAAATCTATTGATTTTAATATGATTTCATATTTTGTTTACTTGTTTGTTCTCTTAAAATTTTATTTAATTTTAAAATAGCTTTATTTGCAAAAGTCTTGCAGAAAAAAGATATGGCTTTGTAGTAATAGATGATTTTTAAGATATACGTGGGTTTTATTTTTATCACATAAAGATGATGCTTTTGATATGTTTATTGATCTATTTAATAAAATAACAAAAGAAAAAGAATGTAATATTTTATATATAAGAAGTGATCATGGGATGGAGTTTGAAAATAAAAAATTTTAAAATTTTTATTCTAAAAATGAAATCAATCATAACTTTTCAGCACCTAGGACATCTCAACAAAATGGGATGGTAGAAAGAAAGAATAGGACTTTAATTGAAATGGCATGAACCATGCTTTGTGAAAGCAACCTTCCAAAATATTTTTGGGCAGAAGCGATTAACACCGCATGCTATGTGTTAAATAGAGTTTTAATTAGATCAATCTTAAAGAAAACTCCATATGAACTCTACAAAGAAAAAAAACCAAACATTTCATATTTTAAAATTTTTGGATATAGATGTTTCATTCTAATAAATGGTAAAGATAAGCTTGGAAAGTTTATTAGATTGCATTTAGGGTCCTTTAGTTATGCTTAGAACATTTTGGTTGTAAATGTCTATGATATGTAATATTCAAACTTCAATATTTTGTAAGCTTGCAAGTCTTTGTATCTATGAATGAATGAAGTTTGACTTTTGGCTTGAATTGCATCAAATTCTTTATATGAATGAATGAAATTATCTCCTTTCATGCTTGACCGAATCTCTTTACATTGTTGTATACTTTTTGATAATGACAAAAAGGGGGAGAAAAATGAGTATTGAAAATTTAATTAAATCTAAAGAATGGCACAGTATGGCACACCACTTAAACAGGCATTACTTCAACAAGAACAAATAAAGAATATGCAAATAAGTGAAAGCCATCAGAACTCAAATTATTAAATTAAAACCTTAGCACATAGTAAGGGGGAGCAACATAAAATTTGACTTAGATCAAATAGGATCATTACACTAAGGGGGAGCATATATAAATTGATAAAATGAATATGATGCATGAGTTAATTGATAAGATTGAATGAAAATATCATTTTCAAATATCAACGAAAGGTTATACTCAAAAGATTTTGTCATCATAAAAAAGGAGGAGATTATTGATCCTAAATTGATTTTGATGATAACAAAAGTATTTGAGTATAAATTATTATATTACTAATATTGTTTGTGAGGATGTGTAGTTGTAAATCTCAAATGCTCACAAACACCAAATGTTCTCATTCATCAGTTATTCAAGATTTTAGAGAGGACATTTCAAATTGGAATCATCTTTCAAGAGGTTTTAATTAAGGATAAATCAAGGCAAAAAGTCAAATCTAACTTACAAAATAAATTGGAGAAGAAAGGGTCATAAATAGTGTTTGGCATGCCTGGCATGCAAACTGGGCTGACCTAGTCTGAGACTGAGCCATCTTAGTTTCAGTGGAAGCAAAAGATAGAAAGACAATTTTTTCTTGACCCAAGGGACTGAGCCGACCCAGCTGAAAATTGAGCCAACCTAGTGGAACTAGGTTGACCCAGTCATAAAATGAGCCATCCTAGTCTCAGACAATAGAAGAAGATAGAAACAGTATGTCAAAATTTCTGAGACTGAGCTGACCCAGCTGAAAATGAGCCGACCCAGTTTGGACTGAGCCAATCTAGTTTAAAATTGAGCCGGCCCAGTGCCTATAACAGCTAGTTTTCAGTTCTGCAGCTTTTTCACTCCACACATCCTCCAATGGCTATTTTGGATCTTCCAATGGCTAGATCACTTTTAGAAGCCTATGATGATAATTTGTAATAGTGGAAAACCTAAAGGATACTTAAGAAAATACTTGAGACATGAAAAACAACTTTTGAACATACAAGAGAGAGCTTCCAAGCAGATTTTTAGTCCTTCAAGTGTGTGAGCTCAATAGTGAAAAGGAAGGAGTGCTTTTTAGTGTTACCCTTGTCCTTCCAACATCCTCAATCAGAGAGAAGTTAGGCCATCACCATTGAAGATCAACTTCTACTTTTTTCAAGCATTCAAGAGAAGAAATCAAGCCTACAAGCCAAGCTTCCAGATTTTCTTCTCCTAAGCTTCAAGAGTTTGCTTTTATTTTATTTACTATATTATTTATTTTTTTATTTCAAGTTTCTTAGGGTGAGAAACTTGGGTTGGTCCAAGCCTCGAGTTGGATGTTGTATTGGTTTGATTGGTGAGCCAAAGGGTAAAATCAATCGAGATTAATTATGAGTCCGAAAAATAATCATGTACAATTTTGGTTGGTGAGCCAGGAAAAATCAACTAGATTTGATTGTGAGCCCGAAAAATAATCGGACTAATTCTTGTTGAGAATTATAGTTGAATTTCCAAGGAGTATTCTTGGAGAGTGGACGTAGGTGCTGAGTTTGGCACCGAACTACTATAAAATTTATGTGTTTGTGATTATGTATTCTTTACTTTATTGCTTTCATTCACTGCACATTACAAAGCTTGTTTCATTACTCATTGTATGCACTTCACTTAGTTTAAATCATTCAAATCTGTACATTAGTCAAAAAGTTCTTATAATACTTAATTCACCTCCCCTCTTGGGTAGCCATACCTGGGCAACAAGAGATATTAGGTTCTTCTTTAGTTTTGATACATACTTCATATTGGTGAGAATCCGTATGACTCCATCATACATCCTCACTCTTACTGTACCAACACCAGCAATTTTACATGGGTGATCAAACTTTACATCAAGGCTCATAACATCTGAGCAAACTTAGTTGAACTTCTGGATGTGGGAAACTAGGTCTCCTCCTTCGAAAATCCACAAACTATACAACTACTTCAACCACAGCTTGTTTGTCACGTTCTTGCCCATATACGTGTTCTCTAATTTCTGCCAAAGCATCTTTGGTGTGGTTCCCATATTAATCTCTAGCAAAATCTCATCAACGAGGCACATACGAATCGTAATGAAGGCTATCTCTTCAAGTTTCTTTCATTCTTCAACAGAAATCTTTTTCGATCTTTCGCGAGTCAAGACCTTGTAGATCATATTCTGCACCAGTAGATCCTTCATCCTTTCTTGCCAAAGGTTGAAGTTATCCTTATCATCAAACTTTCTAAAGTCCACCTTGATGGTACTCAATGCCATCTCAACCAAATTCTAATAATCAAACACAAAAAAAAATAAATAGTGTTCAAAGAAATCTGTTCAGCATCTTACCACAACATCAGATGAAGCTTTAACATTTCCTCTACCAGATCTAACACCAGGGCTTTGATGCCAATAGTTATTCCCGATGGCTACTTTGATACCAGTTGTTGTTCTAGATGGTTGCTCTGATACCAATCTGTTGGGAACAATCTTTGCTACTTAATGATTATGAAAATAGCAACAAGGATCCAAGAAAAGAGATAGCCTTTCTGTTGAAATCCTAGCAAACCCTAGGGCATGGAGAAAAGGGAGAGAACGAGAGAGGAAGAGAGATTTCAAAAAGAAAAGGCTTGTATTGATTCCGTGCTTAGTTTACAAAACTTAGTACAAAGTATATATATATCTGGTCAAATAAGACCCAACCTAAAAAACTCTCCTAGCTAACCTAATATGATTTACTCCCCAAGCTCATGTACACCCATGTCTTCCATGCGCACACCCATTGGACAAATCCCAGTCCAATCCATAGGTTAGCCTCCTTAGGATTTTACAAAACAAGATCCAAAGTTCCTAAGATTAAATCCAATCTCGGGCCAGAATAGAAACCACATTTTATTCTGTTCATAGCTTGAGCCGGCTCGGTCAGCAATCGGGTTGGCTCGACGGTGATGTCTCCCACGAGGGTCCGAATCATCGCTCTTTGTTCGACTGCTCGGGCGGGCTCTCTCAGAGTTCGAGCTGGCTTGGCTTCTACTTGGGCTAGTTTTGGCATGAATCGAGCCAGCTCTTTTAGCGTATCAACTAGATATGCTTTCTAGATTTCTACTTAAGCCAGCTCTTTTAAAATTTGGGCTGGCTCGTCTTCAGCTCAGGCTGGCTCTTCTGACAGGATCCAAGCCAGCTCTTCTGAAGCGTTTGCCTAAGCTTTTCGATGGTTGATTTCATTTGCTTCTTGCTCTCTTTCCACCTGCATCCAAGGCTTGAGAGCACCATACCTGAGCTCACAATCTCCATTTTGGTGCTCTCAAGTTCTTGTGAACTCACCTCTATTCGACAACCCCATCAATATCATGCAATTGTAAAAGCTATTCAATGGAAGTACCTTTATGAGCACATCAGCTGGATTTTATTGGTGTGAACCTTCACCAGCTCTACTTTACCATCCTCTACTAGCTCTCTGATCCTATGGTATCTGATATTAATATGCTTGATCCTCCATGATACACAGAGTTCTGTGCGAGCAACAAAGCACTCTGGCTGTCATAATGCATTCTGACTGCATCATGTGGGAATCCCACCTCCAGTGCCAAGCACTTCAACCATTGAGCTTTCTTCGCTGCCTCTGTAATGCTAATGTACTCCGCTTTAGTAGTGGACAAGGCCGTAATTGGCTACAAGCAAGATCTCCATGAGATGGGACCTCCATACAAGCTAAATATAAAACCTCTAGTCGAGCATCGAGTATCTACATCTCCACTAAAATCTGCATCCATAAATTTCTCTATTAGCCCTTGAGCTTCCTTAGATATGTTAGGATGTTCCTTAGCACCTTTTTGCTGATCGTAGCAGATGCCGATTTTAACTGAACCTACCAAGTATCTGAAAATATCCTTCAGTGCTCCTTTCTATGTTGAGCCATAAACCTGCTCACTTGACTCATTGCATGGGCTAAATCTGGCCTACAATATACCATAGAGTACATAATACTTTTCACACCAGAAGTATATGGAATCTTTTCCATCTCTTGAATTTTCATCTCAGTCTGTAGTAACATGATCTTAGAGAGTCCAACATGCTTAGCTAGCGGTAGCTCGGTCGGTTTGGCCTCCTTCATTCCAAATCTCTCTAAGACCTTCTCGATATATTCTCCCTGAGATAGATGCAACAGCCTTTTGATTCTGTCTCTGACGATTTCCATACCAAGGATCTTCTTTGCAGACCCCAAGTCCTTCATATTAAACTCACAGGATAGCTTCTTTCAACTCTTGCACAACTTCTTTATTGTTGCATGCTATCAGCATGTCATCTACATACAAGAGTAAGTATAACCAAGATCCATTTTTCAGAGACCTCACATATACACATGGATCATGATCGCACTTGAAAAGTCTAATACTTCTCACATAAGTGTCAAACCGCTTGTACCACTATCTAGAAAACTGCTTCAATCCATACAGCGATTTCTTTAGTAAATAGACCTTTCTCTCTGACCCAGAGTCTCTGAAGCCCTTTGGCTGCTCCATGTATATGTTCTCCTCCAAATTCACATGGAGAAATGCTGTCATAACGTCTATCTGGTATAGAAGCCATGGTTTAAATTGTTTAGATTGATTTTAATTTTTATTCTTATTAGAAAATAAGACTATTTCAGATGTCACATGAGATGTTGATAGATCTAGAAATAGAAAAATTAAATTAAATGAATTTGGATTCTAAAGATAATGAAGATATGCATGACTTTTCTGAGAATAGAATAGTTTTGCCATGTCTTGATTTAATCTGATTAAATCATATTTTAGGATCTTCTTATTTACCTATTTTTTGATATTATAAAAGTGGTTATAATATAATCATCTGATA